>VYZR01107477.1:4333-23321 GCA_013400675.1 Oxylabes madagascariensis | reverse complement strand
TTGCCCAGCAGGTAATTTGTGGGTAATTTATCAGAGATTGTTTGCTCCTCAGTCACATATTCATCAATAAAAATGCAGTCTGGCTTGAATTTTGCTGATAATTCTCAGATAATCGATTTGGGCTTGCTCAAATGCAAGATGTAACAGGTAAAAAAAAGCTTAGAGAGCAAATGCAGAGCGCTGGATTCTGCTGTCATAATATTCACATCTCATAAGAGCTCCTTTCTGCAGCTGTGCAATTAAGCAACATTGAAATCAGGGAATTGAAATTGGAGAATTGAAATTAAAAAATTGAAATTAGGGAATATTTTTGGTTGAAATTGGATGCGTTTAACCGATTCCTGACAGAAACACACCGCAATATTTAAACTGGAAGCGCAGCCATTCAGCTGCACAACGAGCTGCTTTGCAGGGGAAAACTGACAGGGATTTGTAATTTTTTTTTGCCGTTCTAAGGTTTTTTCTGCCCTGGAGGGAACAGCAGCGTGGTGCCGTGCCCGCCGGGGACGTTCCGCTCGGAGGATGCAGCCTCCCACCGCTGCCTGCCCTGCCCCGTGGACTTCTTCAACCCCAGGCCTGGCCAAAAATCCTGTTTTCCCTGTGGCTCCGAGGCAGTGCAGCCTGCAGAGGGGCAGCACACCTGCGTGTGCCCGGGGAAAGGGCAAGTGTTCCAGGTACAGGCAAAATTCACATTGATCCCCCGCATAAATTCGCTTTTTTTGCTCATTCTCGCCTTTACTTTCTCTTTGTCTGGCTTCCAACCGCAGGGGAAAGGGTGGGGAACAGCAGGTTTACAAATATTCTGAATTTCTCAGGGTTGCATTGATGCCTTGGGAAGGCTGAGCTGGAACAGACTGAACGGCGCTAAGAGAATAAAGTAGATACTTATTAAAAGGCCTTTAAGGACACACCTTGGGCAGGACAAGAGCCTGGCCAGGGCTACACCCAAGGTGGACCCAAAATGGGCACAAAATGGACCCAAAAAGGTCACAAAATGGACCCAAAATGGACAGCTGGTCACAAAGTCTCACCCTTTTATAAGTTTTGGTCCATTTGCATATTGGGGTTTAATTGTCCAGTTACAGCTGCAGGTTATGCAGTCCCATCCTTCTTGTTTTCTCTCTTCGTTGTTTGTGCTTTTGGGCCTGAAAACTTGTGAAAATTGTCCTTGGTCTCCAGCAGGAAAAGGATTTGTTTTGTCTCCCTGCTCTGTAAAGAGAGCTTACTAGCACTTAATAGTTGTTTGTTTTTTTTTTTAAATAAACTTTAACCAGCTTTTGATTGGTTCGGGAAAAAATCTTCTTAGAGAAAAGTGGAGAAAACTATTTATTTAAGAAACAAAGTGCTTTGAATCATAAAAAACAAATAACATGAAACAACAAAACTTTTTGCTGTTTTGAAGAGAGATGGTAAATGGGGAAAGTTTTTGTTCTGGGTGTAGTTTGGTTTGTTTAGTCGTTTATTAGTTTTTTTGTGTTGGAAAATGCTGTCTTGGGCTTTGGTGGGTCGCAGGCATGAGCTTTTGGTGCTTTTTTGGGTTTTTTAGTTTAGAGTAGAGATTTAAAGAGTTGTAAGAAAAAGAAAAAATGAGTTTAGGGAGCTTTTAGAGGCTCATAACTACACCCTTAGGCAGCACAGAACCTGAAAACCACGAAAGCTGAAACTCAAGGCATCAACATCAACCCTGCCCCTTCACCGAGAGGTTTGGGGTGGTGCACACCAAACTTCTGGTTCCTAAATCCCTTTGTTTGAATTTCCAGCCTCGGGACGCCCTCTGCACCTGCCCCCCCGGTTTCAGGAGGTCTGGGAGGGATGGAAAAGTCTGCGCCAGGCAAAGCTACCCCGTGTGCCGGGACTCAGCCTCCCGCAACCAGGAGGGGCAGTGCCTGACCAGGAGAGCATGGGCTCGCTACTGCTCCCAGAAGGTATTTTCACCTTGGACAAATCCCAAACCAGGCAGAAAATATCCCAAAAAAGCAAAATTCCCAAGCTCTTCTTTCACAGGGCACACCCAGCACGGTGCTCAAGGCTTATTTGTGTTTTCCACAGGAGGTTTTGCCTCTTTTTCAGCTTTAGGAACCCCTGGACATTCTATTCTATTACATCCTATTCTATTCCATTCCATCCTATTCTATTCCATTCCATCCTATTCCATTCCATTCCATCCTATTCCATTCCATTCCATCCTATTCCATTCCATCCCATTCCATCCCATTCCATTCCATCCTATTCATATGTCTATATAGAATATATATACACATATATATTTTATATATTTATTTATATTTCTATTTACTTTTTTTTATTATTAATTTTTATATAAATTTTATGTCTTCATGAATATACTTAGGAATCTAAAAAGGAATTTTGTCGCTGTTGTACCTCAGAAGCGACACAGACCCTTGAGATTAGAAGGCTAGAAAAATGACTCTCTATTTTTGAGATGTCCCTCTCTTTTATGCAATTTTACACAGACCAATTTGGTTGGTGAAACAAAGGCAAACCTCTTCACTCACATTGGTTAAAACCGAGGGAGATCAAGAAAAGCCCCTCCAGTGAGAAAGAATGGATAACATAGGTACAGTTACAAAAACATTTCTCTTGTTTACAGAAAATCGCCTGGGAAAAGAATTTCAGAAACCAAAACATTTCAGGCTTGAAAGCAGAGCTACAGAATTTCTCTCTCCTGTTGCTCTCACAGATCCCCCTGGCCCCGAGGAGTGCAGGGACCCCCAGGAACAAAACCCGAGCCCCCCAAACTCTGCTGTTTTTCCTTCCTCTCCCCCCGCAGGTCTGCGCCGTCCCCAGGGATTTCCAAGGCTATGACAAAGTCCTGGGGCTCTGCATTTGTCACTCCGACAGCCTCGAGGCGGTTTGCAACTCCCAGTGCAGGAGGCAACAAAAATCCACCCTGCAGCTCGCCTGTGCAGGGAGAAAAGCTCAGCTCCTCATCACCCACACCAATGGGAGCAAGGTGAAAAGAAAAAAAAAGTGATTTCCATCATCTCCCTGCTTCTGTCAGGCTCTGCCCCTCATTCCTTTTTGCTCAGAAAATTCTAAAATGCAACAACAAGGAAAAAATAATATCCCTGAACATTATTCTATTACGCACATAAACTACATTTTAATTGTATTTTGACCGTGAGAATAAATAAGGTTAAAAAATAAAAAAAAATCTGAATTATTTTTCTCTTAGACTGCTGTTCTTTTAGAAGGCTTAAGGAAAGTTCTGCCAAGACCAAATTTCTCTTTGGAAGACGTCTGTGCTGCAGGACAGCAAACCCACCCGGCACACGTCGTGGAGATGAGTGGTGAGAGAAAGAAATTATTGGGATATCAAATGGGGCTGGCACACAAAAAGCTTTTCCATGGTGTTTGAAACACATGATAATAAGATTTTTAAAAATTATTAAAATAATGAGAAATCTTGATGTTTATAATCCTGAGGATGGCAAAGGAAGTTTAGCACTCCACACAAAATTTATCCTGCTCAGTCCCAGAACGTTCATTTGAAATTTGTGCATTTCCAAAGGAGATTTGTGCGTTTCCAAAGGGAATCTGTGCATTCCCAATGGGAATCTGTGCATTCCCAATGGGAATCTGTGCATTTCCAGCAGTACAGGAAAGGGCAGATAGTCAGGGGTTTCCTTCCCAAATTACAATAAACAGAGCAGGAATCCCTTCTCAACTCTTTTACCTGCACAGATTTTTTTCTCATGGGATTGAGATTTTAATGCGCTTTTACCGAATAAAATTCAAAGGAGTTCAAAACTTTCCCCTCAGAATTCCAGATCCAGGCCAAAAAGGACAATTTGCAGAGGCAGAAAATTGAATACCAACATCAGGAACGACTCGTTTGCCCCTGTGCTCTCATTGACTTCAACCAAGTTAAAGCAGTTGCTGGATAAAAAAAAACCTAAAGGCTTTGAGCAAGGCCCAAACATTTTAAAAACTGCCCCAGAATGAGAAGAAAGCACTAAAAATGATCCCATTTGGGTTTAGGGCTCGCAAGTCATGCCTGGGGGCTTTGCTGAGCAGATATTCCAGAAGAAAAAGCAAAATTCAGAGCAAAATTCGTACTGAAAATCAGAAATAACCAATTTTTTTTTTCTTTTGTACCACCCCAGGGAAAGGATTTNTTATATTTATACTTACATTTTAAATACTTATATATATAAGTATAAAATATATAGAAAATTAATAAAAATATATTAATTTTCTATATATTTTATACTTCCATACCTATATTTTTACATATTTATATAAAAATATAATAAAGTATAAAATATATAGAAAATGAATAAAAATGCATTCATTTTATCTATAAAATGAATATATATATGAATCTAAAAAGGAATTTCTATCTGCTGAGGCTGTTGTTTGCTCTCACAGATCACCCTGGCCCCAAGGAGTGCAGGGATCCCCTGGAACAAAGCCTGAGCCCCCCAAATTCCACATCCCAACCCAAATTTTTTGGCATCCTCAACCCCACCACGTGCATCAGTGGCAACGTGACCCTCGTGTTCATCATCTCCAGGGAGCATTTCCCAGTTTATGATGTGTAAGTAAATCCAGAACAAAAGAACTCAGCTGACGCATTTTTACTTCAGTAACGAGAAATTCCTCACCTTTTCCCAACATGGAATTGAGAGGAAACATGACTTGGAACAGTAAAATTCTCATTATTAAACATAATTCAATGTATTTTTCGCAGAGAGGGCTGTGCACTGTAGGAAACAGCATTAAAATCAGGAAGGAATTCACATTTACTTATTAAAATAGGCAAAATTCATTCTGTACTTACTGCTCCTGATGTCTTGGCCATGCTGTTTCTGACCTAGAAGGGCTCCCAGGAAGTATTTTTGCACTGGTAAATAAAAATTCCAGCTCTTTAGGGATAATTGCTGTATTTTTTGGGAGGATCATCCCAAACAAAGCTGGGTGAGGAAATGCTGGAGCTGTGGGGACATTTCAGTGTCTGAAATCCCACTGATGCTCCTGAATTTGCTGCTGCGATGGACAACAGCTCTGGATTTATAAATCTGCACCCGATTTATGAGCCTAGAAGGAAAAATAATTAAAATTAAAAAAGGCAATGACAAGAAATTTTTCTCTTTTCCCTCCTAGAAACAACCTGTACAACACAAACGCTGAATTTGACTGGGGAGATTTCCGGAGCCTCAGGGAGGAAATCAGGGAGATTCCCAGAAATTCCCAGGAATTCCTCCTGTTCCTTTTCCACTTCCAGGCCCCTGGCACTTACGTGCTCCAGCTGAGCAGCAACAAGCACAAGAGAATGGTTTGTACCCAGAAAATCCTTCTTTTTTTATTTATAACTATAAAAATATGTATTTTAATAAAATATATAAAAATTATATTCTCGGTTTTTATATTATAGATATGAGATATATTCTACATATATATTATATGCATAGTTTTCATATTTTATATTGTATTTTAATAAATAATTAATATTATAATCAGAAAATAGTAAAGATAAATACTAAATATTATATAAATATAAATTACATATAGTTATATAAACATATAAATTATATATAAATATATAATTTATAAATAAATATAAATAANCCCCAAAAATATCCCATCAAAATCCTGATATGTTTATATATAACCCCAAAAAATATCCCATCAAAACCCCAATATGTTTACATATAACCCCCAAAAATATCCCATCAAAATCCTGATATGTTTATATATAACCCCAAAAAATATCCCATCAAAACCCCAATATGTTTACATATAACCCCCAAAAATATCCCATCAAAATCCTGATATGTTTATATATAACCCCAAAAAATATCCCATCAAAACCCCAATATGTTTACATATAACCCCCAAAAATATCCCATCAAAATCCTGATATGTTTATATATAACCCCAAAAAATATCCCATCAAAACCCCAATATGTTTACATATAACCCCCAAAAATATCCCATCAAAATCCTGATATGTTTATATATAACCCCAAAAAATATCCCATCAAAACCCCAATATGTTTACATATAACCCCCAAAAATATCCCATCAAAATCCTGATATGTTTATATATAACCCCAAAAAATATCCCATCAAAACCCCAATATGTTTACATATAACCCCCAAAAATATCCCATCAAAATCCTGATATGTTTATATATAACCCCAAAAAATATCCCATCAAAACCCCAATATGTTTACATATAACCCCCAAAAATATCCCATCAAAATCCTGATATGTTTATATATAACCCCAAAAAATATCCCATCAAACCCCCAATATGTTTATATATAACCCCCAAAAATATCCCATCAAAACCCGGTTCATAAACCTCTCAAAGACATTCAAAATATAGATGAATTTCAGTCTTATTTTCTGATTTATCAATGAGACAACATTATTATTTCTTTTTAATGGCTGACCAAAATGACCTCAAAATAAAGACATAAATAAGTGTTATTTTTACAAAAAAACCCTGTGAGTCGTAAATAAATTTCTTCCATTTTTATTCACCTGACATTCAGGTTTGCTCTCCTAATTCAGGAAAAAGAGACCACAACACACCAGAGATCAGCTTCAAATCCAAGCTGGTCCCTCAGACTGGAAAGACAACAACAAAAAATTCATTAATTTTTTTTTTCTAGCACTTCTGAATTCAGCAGGATTTTTTTTTTTTCCTGCAACCAGACTCCTGAGGTAATGAGAGAAAATGTGATTTATTCACCCAGCAGATAATTTCACTTCCTTCCCCTCGGTTTCAGCTGGGATCACTAATTCTGCTGGTTGGGACCAAATTAATGATTATTAATAATCAGCAACCAGGCTCTCAGGGTGATGATGGATGGTGGCTGGCGAGTGAATCCCGTTAGTGGGAGATGTAAAAACAAGAAAAGGGAATTATTTGATGAATTTTTTTTTGCAGCTTCTGTGCCAGGGCCTGGGCTGGGCACGGAGGGGCAGCGCCCGCCCCGCATTCCGCAGGCAGCAGCTCAGGTACAACCTGGATGGATATTCCTCCAAAATTCCAGCTGTTTTTGCCGTGAGAAAACCTCACCCCTCGGTGCAGCACGAGGCTGGGCACTTCGGCAGCACTGCTGGGACAGGTCAGGCAACAAAAACCCCTAAAAACCCCTAAAAACCCCTAAAAACCCCTAAAAACCCCTAAAAACCCCTAAAAACCCCTAAAAACCCCTAAAAACCCCTAAAAACCCCTAAAAACCAGGGGGGTTCTGCAAGAACAGAACCCAAATTCCACATTCAGGCTGCTGAATTCAGGGAGTTACAAGCAGCTGTGGTCAGAGCCAACCCAAAAGTCATAAAATAGAATTAAAAAAAGAAATCCCAGCACATTAATAAAGGAAAATCCCTATTTCCAGCCTGTTTCCTGAGGAAAGGGGATGCCTGGGAGCCTGAAGGACAAATCGACCTCGAATCCTTTAACACCAAGGTTTTCTTTGAGCTGCTGCTGAGGCAGTCCCAGTCTGTCAGCACCACGCTGGGCCACTTCAAAGAAGAGGTAAAAAAAAAACAAAACATTATTTGGGGCTGTTCTCATGTAGAAAAGCCTAAAACAGAGTGATTTTTTCTGTTGCCATTGTTTCACCAACCCTGGACTATGAGGTAGACGCTTTATTTCAACTTTCATCTGTTCAGGACATGATAAAAAATCTGTCCTCATTAAGTATGTCCTAAAAGTGGGAAGAGGAGTGGCCTTAAGGCAAAATATTTTGGTTTGCTTAGAATTTTTTCTCTTGGTACTGACCTGACAATTTTTGGGAAGTGACTTCAGCTTCCAGCTTATATTTTTCATCTGTAAAATGAAAAAAAAAAAGTGAATTTTCTGCACTGGAGAGCTGCAGGTTAAACTGAGGAGGGATGAATAAATGACTATAAATTTCAATTTTACAGTAAATACATGAATTTTGTCACTGAAATCAGTAGGAAAGCATTTCACAGCCCAAATCTGAATGCACCTGGGGCACTCTGGTACTTCCAGGTGAGGTTTTAAAGACAGCAGAGGGAGCTGGAGCACAGCAAGCACTTGACAGATAAATAATGGGGAAAAATCATCATTCCCCAATCCCAGCCCAGCTGGCATCGATGGGTTTGCACCAAAAATCGACCCCAGTTTAGGGTTAATACATAAAGGGAAATTTCACCAGCTCCAAATCATCCCTTCACTCCTAATATCAGCTTTTTATTTTATTTATTCATTCATTTTTTTTTCTTTTTCTTTTGTGCCTCAGGTAAAAGCTCTGTATCACAGGGTGATGAATGAAATATCCTTGCTGAGAAACCTCTGGATAAAAGCTCTGAGCATCCCAGGAAAGGGGGAGGATGATGAGAGCACAGTGGCAAAACAGCAGGTAGAGCTCAGCTCAGCAGTAGCTATAAATGGAATAAATGAAATTTGCACATGGAATAACAAATTGAATTTATCCACGAAATAACAAATTGAATTTATACATGGAATGGTGAATTAAATTGACACACAGAATAACAAATTGAATTCTCTTCTAGAAATCTTAGCACAGTCATGTAAAATGTCACTTTTAGTAGAGCAGACAGTTAAAATTTTATAGGCTGCAAAACAATTTATTTGTCCATAAGCAAGAGGTGACACCCAAAACCTGCAAGGGATCAGAGCAAAATAACAAAAAACTTACATGAGAAAAACATTAAATTTCAGTCAAAGTTCAAATCGTATTTCCAACATTTCCATGAAAAGATCTGAGAGTTTGGGATGATAACCACTGGAAAAGGCTTTGAAGTTGCTGTAGCATTTACTGAGTCACTGCACAATCTGCTATTAATCTATAATTTGAGTTTTTCAAGAAAAGGCAGTGAATGCCAAGAGGTTTGGGTTTATAGAATTCTATTTTTGACAGACACCAAGCAGCCTCTGTCTGCTCTGTGCCATTCCAGGTGCCTTTCTCTGGCTCACCACCAGAAAATCCTCAGACCAGCAGATTTTATGGCCTCAGTGGAGCCTCAAGTAATCCATGGGAGTTCATCCCACAAAAACTGATCCCTCTGCTCCAGTCTGTGCTTCAGGTGCTGGAGGAAAACAGAAAAAACAATTTATCACCTGAGACCCCAGGTAAGAGAGAAGAGAAAGGCACTGCCACTTCCCTTATTTTATTCTTACGTTATTTCAACTTTAAAGCCAGAAGATTCTCCATCTGACAGCTGCAAATCAGATTTTGGTCCCATTTTGTTGAAGATCTCCTTGGGTTTAACGAGCAAATTAAATTGGTGGAAATTTGCCCCAGGCTGGGATGAGCCCTGAAATCACCTGTAAGATTCAGATTTCCTTGCCAGCTCTCACCAAAGTTAAGGTAAAGCTCGAAAAAATAATTAATTTCTTGCAGAAAACACTTTCCCTCCTGTTTCTTGTCCAGGCTACTCCTCAAGGAGCACTTTAAAAGCCTGTGCTGCTCACACAGAGGCGTTAAAAAGTGAAGAAAATCAGGAAACCACTCCAGCTTCCACAACACCCCCTGCCCTGCTCCCCTCACCTGCAGAAAGGATCACCCACGTGCAGCAAGAAATGCAGGCAAGGTGAGAAACCCTCATTATTCCCTCACTTCTGGTCATAAAAACACATTATTTGGAAGATTTTTCCCCAGGAAGTTTACCTTTGGGGGCTCAAAAAGGGAATTTTCCCTGAAGATCCCTGCCCTCCAGGTGAGGGAAGCGCTGACTGCAATAATTTTGGACGAGCAGAGGTGCGTTCAGGCTGTGTTTAATTTTGTGTTCAGGCTGTCTGTGCACATCTGGCCGCAGGTTCCTCTGGGAGAAGCACAGCTGGGAGCGGGCACAGCTGGAAATGGCCCTGCTGGCCCAGGAGATGGGCGCTGTCTGCTCCTTCTATCAATCACCCAAGGAGCGCCACGGAGGAAAATGGGTAAATTTGGCATCCTGGCATCCCACATTTCCCAGCTGACACACAGCGGAAGGAATTTTTCCCTTTCCTGTCTCAACTCCTTTCAGCTTTCCCACATTGCTTCAAAAAATTGAGGCAAGGAGTGGTTTATTAGAGAAGGGAAAAAAAAAAAAATCGACCTGATTAAGAACCTAACTCGGTTTTCCTCTCTTAATGTTAAGGCACAAGAAGCAGTGGCCTCAT
This sequence comes from Oxylabes madagascariensis, assembly GCA_013400675.1. NCBI lineage: Eukaryota > Metazoa > Chordata > Aves > Passeriformes > Timaliidae > Oxylabes > Oxylabes madagascariensis. Next base: position 13,191 of record VYZR01107477.1, on the reverse strand, counting down.
TTTCAGTAACTCTTGGGTATTTAAGCCCAGTGATGGCACTTAAAAGAACAGGGATTTTTAAAAGCCCACTGATGGCACTCAAAAGAACAAGGATTTTTAAAATCCCACTGATGGCACTCAAAAGAACAGGGATTTTTAAAAGCCCACTGATGCCACTCAAAAGAACAGGGATTTTTAAAAGCCCACTGATGGCACTCAAAAGAACAAGGATTTTTAATTTCTGGCTGAGTATTTTACAATCTCCTGGTGCTCCTGACCACGCAGATGGGATGTCCATGATTTCAGGGGCTGGAGAGCAGGGCTGGCACGCTGGATTCACTCCTGGAAGAGCTCTCAGAGCACCACAGCCAGGCTGGACGAGCCCTGCTGCAGAGACACCGCGATGAAATCAAACATTCCGGCCTCAGCCCGGAGCTGGCAGTGCCCAAACAGCCCCAACACTTCCTGGAAGAGCTTCCCCACCAGCTGGAATTCTGTCTGCTCAGCTGGCCAAGCCCAAAAGGTGACCTCAGCCAGCAGCAGGTGAGTTTGAGGCATTTTCTGGGGTTTTTTGTCACCTCACTACTGTGAGGAAGGGCTGTCACCCCCAGGGGATGGCTTTGGCCATTCCATGGTTACCAGAGCACCTTGAACATCACCAGAAATTCAAATGTTCCAGGCCTCCCTGGGAATTGGGCTTCTCTGCTGAGCACAGAGCTCTTTGCAGGTGTAAAAATCCCACTTTTTAAAAATCTTTCTAACAGAAAACTCCCCGGGGAGCTGAGCACTCCCCAGGCTCTGTGACTCGGATGCTCCAGGTCTCGGGGATGAAGATTGTGAAGCTGGAAGCTCTGAGCCAGAGGTGCCTGTACAGAGTCTTGGATCACTACAGCCACCTCCAGGTAGAGACATTTTGGGATTTTCTGCCTCCCCCTCCCTGCATGAGCCTCAAGGCATCTCCCAAGGCAGTGCCTTTCTCTTCTCTCTCACCTGGGGTCTCAGGTGATAAATTTTTTCCAGTGGACAAATGCCCACCCCAACCAAAAATCCTCCTGTGCGGAAACCCCGCTCTTCAAACCCCTGTAATTATGCCCACTGCTAGAAAAACCAGGTTATTTCTATTAAAAATAAAAATCATTTTCTCACTCTGCTTACCTGCTGCAGAGTGGGGCTTGCCCAGAAGAGGTGAGCAGGATCCTGGGCAGGTTCAGAAGCCAAAACCCCGGTGAAGAAGTGGCCCAGGAGGTGGCTGAGAGCAGAGAGCAGCAGCAAGCAGCCAGAGCACTGGAATTCCTCCGGGAGCACCATCAGGAGGGGAATCTGCTGAAGGGGTTAAACGCAGAGGCAGAGGCTGAGCTGAGGAAAATGCAGGCACAGTTCAGGCTGGAGCTGCAAACCCAGACAGAGGAAAAGGTACCTCGGCTAAAACATATCTGAGCAGCCACACAGAGGGTGGGGAGCTCAGGGAAAACCCCTGGCTTCGTTATTTCAGGAATATTTTATGGCATTCCCAATTATTGAACTGTCAAGGGAAAAATTCACAAGTCTTTTTTGGCAGTGGATGGATTCCATTCTTTTCAGGGTGGTTTATTTTCATCCCCTCTGGCTTTCTGATTTCAGAATTGTAACATTTCCACGCTTATAAATCTTTCTTTTCTCCCCAGCTCAAAGCCAAAGAAGCAGAAGTGATGCAGGAGACCGAAGGACAGAAATTTGGGGATTTTGTGGCCTATTCCCTCCTCTGCCAGAGACATCTGAGGCAAAGGGTGACTTTGCTCCAGGATTGCCACAGGCTCAGGAACGCTGCCCTGAAATCCCAAAAGGAGGGCACAGGCCTGGAACACCTCCTGGTGGAAGTAAAATTCTCTTTTTGCTTTTTATTTTGGTTTAAAGTTCTCTAAGTTTGGTTCAGAACCTGGAGTGTGCTGCTGCAAAACTTCACAAACTCTCAGGAATTGTGTCTGTTTAGAGAAATGTTTCTAGGAATGAAGCTAGATCCAAATTAAAATAAATTAAGATATTTTTTAATGCTAAAACGGATTGAAAGCATCTTGGGATTTTCTACTAAAAATCAGACACTTCACATCCACTTTTGACATAAATTTATATAAGGCTCCTTTGAGAAGCCTAGATTTCTTTTTAGTAGACATGGGTTTGTTATTTGGGTGTTTATAAATAACAAAAAAAAAGATGTTTTTACCAAATTCCCACTGCTTTAAGAAAAAATAATCTGCATTTTCAAAACTCTAGCTCTTACACCCGTCCTCAACCCACTGCGTAGAAATTAAATTAAGCAAAGGAAATTTAGATATTCCAGGTGACATTTCATATGGCCAATTTACCTTCCAGGATTTATCAATGGATGATGACAGCAGGGAGATTCTGCAGCTCCTGAAGGACAACACAGAATATTTCATTTTAGTGCTGGAATTTATACAAGCTGTGAGATTATTACAGCTGAGAGAAACCCACTTTGAGGAAATAATCAGCAGCTTAAAAGGCTGCAGCCAGGAGAAGGTAAAATTCAAAATATATTATTTAGCACTCTTATTCAGAAAATAATAAAGAGTGGCTATTCTTACTGTGCAGAGGAATTTGTTCTCCAAGTATCAAAATTCCCAAAGCAATAGCAGGATCTTTGGGTTTGGATCTTTTTTTTTCATTTACAGTTTGTGGGTGATGCAAACGTCACAAGCAATGAAGTGAAAAAATTCAGAGAGCAGAAAATGAGAAAGCTGAAGGAACAGCTGGAAAAGAAAAAAACTGAGAACATTTCAAGGAGTTTTGATCCATTTCAGGTAAGAAAAGAGCAAATCCCAAAAGTTTTTTAATTGAATATGCCTAGGACATAAAATTAATGGCATAATGTTAATAAGGCCATGACTGCAGCTGTCCTGAATTATGAAATTCGCATTTAAAATGGGAATATATATATGGATATAATGTAAGTGTTTTATATATATGAAGAAAATGACTGAAAGTAGAGACCAGCAATGTAATACTCGAAGAAATTGGAAAGGGATAGGAGAAAGAGCTTTCAAAAGGAGGCTATTCCCAAAATGATGAGTTTAGGGGGTTTTTGAGGGGTTTTTTTTAATGATTGTGAAGTCTGGTGCTCTGGACCTTCCTTATCTACCACAGAGAGCTCATCCTTAGAGAGTCTGAGAAATTCCCAGGCTTTTTCCAGGCACTGTTCCATCCCTTCCTTTTCCCTGTAGAGTCTGATGAAGGATTGCACCGAGAGAAAATCTTCCTTAGGAAAGGATTTCCAGCTGGGTCTGCACAAGCGGAGAACGAGGTCAGGAGGAGGCACGAAAGGGGAAAAGCAGCAGCACAGCCCTGCCCCAGCTCACAGCACCCCGAATTCCCAGGCTCCAGGGACACCTCCAAAGGCAGAGGATCAGCTCCCCCCGTTCCTGACTAAGAGTAAGTCAAGGAATTTCAGTGAGCTGGGGTTAAATTTTGATATTGATGCATTTCCTGGGGGTGCCTGATGGAAATGAACAGGGGGGAGAGTCCAGCGCACTTTGTTAAACCTTCCAAAAATCGGGTATTTAGTAAAAAAAAAATTACAGCTTTTTATGCTAACAGCTCATTTTTAAACTGAGGCCTGGATGCTGCGTAGGAGAGTCAAAATTAGCTCATGGAAAAAGGGATGGACACAAATCCCTCCAGAATGACACCAGATAACACCTGTAATTTTCTGCTTCTCACAGGTATCAAGGTGCTGAAGCAGGCAGAGCATCTGTTGGCATCCAGGATCACCCTGCTGAGCCCTCAGCTCACAGAGCCTCCTCTGCACGGTAAAAAAACCCCAAAATCTGAATTAATTTTGACTTTTCCTTCTTTTCCTGCCACTGTTTCACCTCGCCTACAAAATGTGAGAAACGTTTGCTCAGAAAGCAGGGTGAGGAGCGGATTGTTTAAGAAAATAACACTTCTGGGTTTCTTTCCACAGGGGATGGAAGGAAGGGTAAAAGCTCCTCTTTCCTCCTCGGCCTCCTGAAGGAGGTGAGCGATGAGCTCCGAAATCACGCGCTGGCAGCAGGGCTGGGACTGAGCCCAGGGCTGGAGAAAAGTAAATTTTACCTCTTTAAGTAAATTTTACCTCATTTCCTTCTCACGGAACAGCCAGAGTTGGGTGTAGCTGGAATATTTCTGCTCCATCCATGAGGGAGCTGTTGATAATAATCCAATTTTGCTGCACAAACTCCTCATTAATTCTCTCAGTGAAGGAGAAGGACTCAGCACCCAAATCTCCCAAATTTGCTGCTGACCAGCTCTAAGCCACACATAATTAATGCCACTTCTCCAAACCTTGATTAGGAGAAGTTTCTCTAGGAAAAAGTAAAGTTTTGGGCAATGAAGTAAAGACATTTCCTTCATTATCCTCAATCATTCAAAATGCATCAACAAGAATTCATTTTGCTTTGAAAAATGACAAAATCAAGATGAGAAATGCAGTGGTTTATCCACTTGTATTGCAGGGTTACCTCTTGGACAGAAAATAATGCAAATAGAGGTTAATGAATCTAATTAAAACCTACTGTTCTTGCAGCAGAAATGGCTGCTGAGGAAGGAGAGCTGACAGCAGTGGATCCTGCAGCCCTTTCTCCCAGGGAGTTCGTGGTGTTCCAGTACGGCCTCTCCATCCTACAATTCCTCACACTTCACATTAAAGTAAGAGCTTAAAATACTGAAAATCAACAAAATTTACCCCAGAATACTCTTCAGCCAACAGGCTGCAAAGTCAAAATCAATTAGAATTAAAATGAAAATTAAAATTAATTAGAGAATGACTTGTGCATAAACAACAGGGATTAAATTCCACTCCTATTTTCTCCACAACAGCACAGAATTGTTTTCAAATCCACAAGATCCACAGTCAGTTCTTACAATTGTTGTTTCTTGACCACACCACTTAGGAAATGAGGAATTAATCCCTGCCCGCTGCATAATTTTGTGATAAAATTTATTCCCTTTATAACTGGGAATAAGGATTCTGTCATTCTCTCTGCAGAGTTCTTAGCAAACTCTTCAGGCTGTTTTGCCCAGTGTTAAAAAATAAATGAAAAGAAAGTAATTTAATGCAAAAAAATTGTAGTGACTCCACCCAGAGCTCCAGGCAGGGGGAACAATTTCATTTACTTAATTAAACAACTGGCAAGAGGAAATTCTAAGGTTTTTCAAACTGTCTCCATTCCCACATGGGGTTTTTTTGGCTCTGTGCACCCACTGCAAATGAGAGCTGGCTTTTAAATGAACTTAGATCCCATTAATCCCTGATGTGCACAAAGTTCTTACTTTGCATTTTCCCTTCTCTTCCAGGCTCCAGAAATCACCTTGGCTGTCACCTCCAGCCTCCCCCAGAGCCCTGCCCCAGGCAACGCCTTCAGGAATTCCTTCTTTTATCAGGTTTGCCCTCTCCACACCCGTGCAATATTGTTATTTCCATCAAGTTCCAGCACTGGGAAAATGAAAAGCATCAAATATTTTCTGCACGTCGTAGGGATGCTTAATATTTGCTAGGAAAAAATAAATTTATATAAGAAGTCATCAAATGTTCATAACCTCCAGATGTATCTCAGCACAAAGCTAACCCAGCAACGTTTAAATCTAAATTTAATGGGACAGTCGTACCCAAAGCACATTTAATGAATAAGTTCTGATTTTCCAGTTTCCCACGTCCAAGTTTTGCCACTTTTCATTTCTACCCAATTCTATCTAGGTCAGCTTTACAGGATTCAGTGGATCAGCATTTTACTCCCCATATTGAAATTACAAACTGCTTTAATTAAATTATAAAATCTGGCTATTCAGGCTTTTTTTTAAGTTTTCTGAAGTTCACAAAGTATAAATATAAACCTGCCCAGGGCAGAGTGTGCAGGAATGCTTTAATTCCCATCACAGACCATTGAGTGAAGTCCTGATATTCTCTAGCTCTGATTTGAATCCTTGCACCCACCTGAAATTGAGATAAACCTGAAAGATTTCCATCAGCTGAGCCAATTCCTGCTCTGCCCTTGTCCCAGCTGGGGAATATTCCTTTTTTTTTCCTCAGAATTCCAAGAAGAAACTCTTCATCCTGAGGGATTGCCTGGGCTCTGGGGGAGGTTTCCTGCTGGTCCTGGTGCACTGTCTGGCTCACATCAGTGCTGGGGACCTCAGCCACGACTCCAACCCCCTCTTCCTCAGCCTTTTCCACCAGGTATGTCAGTATTTTCTCAATTTAATCACATTAAACTCGTTTCTGCTAAAAAAAAAAAAATTCTTATTTTAAAAACGAAGGGTTAAATGCTGCCAGAACTGAAAAAGTAAAGACAAAGCGGTTCCATCCTGACCCTCACCTGGGCAGTAAACGGGAAAATCCAACAGAAAAACATTTCCATCATCACAGTTCTGGCTCAGAACACGGAGAAACTCATTGGAAAATCAAGCAGGAATTGGAATTTTCCTCTCCAACCCCTTGATGTGATGCAGGTTGTCAAAACCTTTCATAAAGTCGGGGTTTTTTGGTGTTTTTTTTTTTCAATTTCTCTAGGCTCTAAAGGCCTGTCTCAGTGAGATGTTCTCCCTCAGGCTGCAGCTCTCAGCAGCTGTCCAGGGGGAGAAATCCCAGGGGATAAATCAGATGCTGCTCAAGGAGGAGCCGTTCTCCACAGAGGAAATAAACCTGATCTCCCGACTCTTTGAAGTGAGAGTGAAAAGCCTCACAGACATGGAAGCCTTTGAGAAGGTAACAAGAAAAACATCACCAGACTTGGCTGAAAATGTTCACCCATCCCTAATTTTTATCATTTTTTAGAGGGCAATTAAATGGTTTCTAAAACCCAGCTGCTTAAGCAGGAAGGTTAAAATAAATTATTTAATTCATGTAAACCATTAGGTCAGCATAAACAGCAATATCGTGAAAATATATTTTAAAAATCTACAGAAAGGCTTTTAAAATTAACATTTATCTGCTCTCTCCACTTCTGTCTTGACAAAGAACCTCTTGCTCCGTGTGAAATCTGAGGAGTCACTGAACAACAAGTGGCTGGTGAAGAAAAAAGAGAATTTCCTTCACCCCCTGAGCAGCAGCGGGAGGGACAGCCTTGGCCAGAGGGCACAGTGAGCAGAATTTTCTATTATTTCCTGCTTAAATTTATTATTTCACTACCTTGTACAGTGCAATTTGTCTTTCTGGTTTGCTCCTGTGAAGAAAAAATTTTAATTCTGGCATTTCTTCTCTCTCAATTCAAACATTTCCCTGGTTTTTTAGCCTTGAAGAGGAATCTGTCAATTCCTTGTCCCCTTCAGAACTGGAGGACAAAGTGGATGCCCTAACTGAGGAGCTGGTGCAGATCATGGAGGATGAGCAGCAGTTTTTAAGCAGTAAAGGCAATGAAGATCTGCTCCCTTACTACCTTGAAATAACCACTTTGGAGAAGGAGAGTTTGGTAAAACAAATAAATGCATTGGAAGAGGAAATAGCCCAGGGCAGAAAGTTGTGATGCTCCAAACTCTGGTTTGGTTCCTGCTCCTCTGCTTTGGGCTTCAGTCCAAAGTAAATCCTCTATTTTTTGCTTTCATTCCAGTGTATTTTTCCTCTCCATCCCAAAGGCTCATTAAATCAGGAGGAAAAGCAGTGCAGCAATTTAAATGACAAGGCTTTGGCCAGAGGAACTGACATTTCTGGCCACATCCAAGTGCTGAGAAGAAATATTGCTGCAAAAGCCCGGACTCAGAGTTTCCAGGAGCAGGAGCAAAATATAGAAGCACTCAATTCCTCGTGTTAAATAAATTATTCTTTAAACTAATGCATCGCTCCATGAGGTGTTCTGAGGCCTCTGCAGCTGAGAGTTGCAGTTTTATGATTTTATGACACAGCAGAAACTGCAGACACGGTTACTTGGGTTAATTATATCTGTGCAATTACACCTAAAGTGCAAGAAATATTATTTTCCACCACTGAAGCAACTTCTGGAGTCGCCTTATTTCAGCTCTGTGCTACCACCCCACCCAGGAATGCACTGTCAAAGATCATTCCTGCTCTTAAACCCGGGCAATCGGCCTCTCCTCCTCCCAAATTCCAGAGCCAAACCCCAAAACACAAAATATTCAACATTCCCCAATCAGTGAAACATCAGCCCAGCCTCCAGTGTAGATAAAAAGCAAGTGAGGGAAGAGCAAAGTCACTCAAAACTCTTTTTGTTCCCTCCTATCAGTAGAGTACTCATGGGGACACAGCACAAATTAAATATTTTTGTGAATCAGTAAACACACTGGGCGTTTCTGCTGGTGATATTTAAGTCTTGGCTCTTTACACCTTTGCCAGAAGGAAGCAAAGCGTCTCTCAAAACAGCCTGGGGGTTTTTTTGTCTTCCTTCACATGCTGGTGTTCCCACCAAAAAGCTCCTGAACACACTTCAAGGCACCACCAGCAGCTGGCTTTGATAAAAAAAACATTATCAGATTTATTGATTTATGCATTTCCTTTTTAAACTCACAAGAAGAGTCTCACATTCCATCTTCAATCTTATGTTAACATCGATTAAAAACATTTAAAATCTCAGATAAACAGACCCCCCCCCAAAAAAAATATCCATAAATATTGAGTCAGAGGCAGGGATCAGACAGAAAGTGCAGTTTTTATGAGGGTTTGCAGTGCCAGCCTTCACCCCATCGCAAAATCAGGGCTCCAAAATCCACGAGGGGTTCCAGCTCTACCTCTTGGTGTTGATCCAGTGGTACCTGTCCACGCGTGGGCCAGCGAAGGCGGCCGTGGGCTTGTAGCTCCTGTAGCCCCTGTGGTGGCCAAAGTGGGAGCCCTCGGCCACGTGGGGCTTCCTGTGCAGGTACTGCCACCAGGCCTGGGGGGGAGCCTTGCAGAAGTCACC
>VYZR01107466.1:0-11408 GCA_013400675.1 Oxylabes madagascariensis | reverse complement strand
ATACCTTAGTAAACATTTCTCAGCAATGCTATATTACACACCATCATGGTCAATATCATCCATGAAAACTTTCAGCTTCAATGGCCCTTGTTTTTCATGGTAAACAGAGGTGACCACAGAGAATAACTGAACATACTGTGACAATAGGAGTCCATGGAGCACCTGAACAAAGATAAGGAACAAGGACTCAGAAGATAATTGTATGTATAAAGAAGCCGAATACTAGCTATATTAGTGAAGGGTCTACAGTAGTCTCTGAGAAGGACTGCGGCACAAAATGGAACCAGTCCACCCAGAACTATTTTCATGAAATGAAAGTAGGCCATGATGGAACATGTGAGATGAATTTTTTTCTTCAGGTAAGGACATTAAGCTACCATTCCTTAATTATGTTTTTGAAACTAGGTTGGATTCTCACTTGCCACTGGTCACTCTTTTTAGCACAAATATTATCTCAGCCGTATGCTACCAACAACATAATGGTGTAAGAAAAGAACAGTAGTATTTGATGGCTTCTATGATACTATAACAGGAAAGAAAAACCCTACAGATACTTGATATACAGCTGAATCAATTTTACAGAATAGGGTAGCTACAATAATTCTGACTCAGGGGACAATTTAGAAACAAGTTAGCTGGAATGTTATCTCCAGTGAACTTGGGTAAAAAACTGTCTCATCTTCTTCCACATGAATCAATTAATTCAGATAAGTAATTTCAGGAAAAAAAAAAAAGACTTTCCACCATTATATCGAAGGGGCCTGTGATAATTTCCATAGCTAAAATTCATAGCCAAACACTAGAAATGTTATTTTTATACTTACTTTTTTCCATGTATTTGAGATTCTCTGAGTGAAACTTTATAATCCACTGAGAAGCTGGAGAGAGAAAATTTGCAGTTGTTCTGAAAGGAACTCAGGGTTCACTGTTACAGCATCCTATGTCAGGCACTGAAGACAGCTGAAAGAGATTCCTGCTTCCACCATCCTTCTTTTCTCTCTATGCCTTAGCCATTCATTCTAGCTATGTACTGTGTGTTACCAGTGAAGTTAGTACGACTATTTGCACTGTCAACAAGTATCAACCTCTGATATAAAAAACAACAAACAAACAAAATAAAAATAAATATGCAGAAAAAAAATCAGTGACAGTTTAGATTAAAGCCCAAAGAGATGCACTGGCACAAATGGGAAGATGGCAAATAAGTATGTTGGCACAGGCATCAGAACAAGAAGTCTCTTCAGATGGTGTAACAAACCCTAAATATTTTCAAATTATGCCTGCCAGTATGGCCACAACTATAACGAGGGGGCAGACACTCCTTCAAAAAATTACAATAAGCACAAAGATGTAAAGGTAAGACTGACATTCTGTTCACAGGATAAAAAATAGACAGTGCAGCCTTACTCATAAAACCAAAAGGAAATCCACATAGTACATGAATAAGGCAGTATCAGTCCAATTATCAGTGATCAGGAAAAGTCCAGACACACATCTATTCCTAGATCCAGACAAAAATGCTACTGCTTTACTACCAACAGACATGAAATAAAGGATTATTCCCTTTGATTCCGTACATGAATCACTGAGTTTCTGATACTGAGCTTCTGACACTGAGCTCGGGGGAAAATTGAGGCTTGGGCAGGAGCACACTCTGAGAGAGGCTAAATACCCATCCCAACTTCCTTCTGTTCATTCCTTTGCGCCGCCCCAGCTTCTCCATCCCAGTTGAGTACTTTTACCTGTCCCATCTCTTATCTCCTCCACATTCAGGACAAAAGGCTTTCCTCCTATGTATTCCCAGAAAGTTCATTAAAGTCTGCTGTCAATTGTCATGCTCACCTCCATAGTGACCAACAAGAAGTGGGAAGAGTAATAAGAAGTCATGCTTTGCTGTGGACTGCACACAGGGTTAGGTGTACAGACCCTATGGTCTATACACTGGGAACAGAGGTATTCCAGTGAGGGGGATGAGCAATCTCAATGTATTGGCTGCTGAGTGTAAAAAAAGTGCCTAATGAACAGGTGAAAACTCTCACTCAAAATTTGGACCTACATAGGTGGTTTTTCATGAGAACAGTGAAGTACTCAAAATACATACCCTGCTTCAAAGGATGAAGAGACAGGTATTTGTGAGGCAAAAACCTGCTAATACAATTAATCATATGTAAAGTCAGTGTTTTATTAAAAACCAAATCAAAACAATTCTATTCAAAAGCATTTGAAGTTAAAATACATAAAATCAGAGGCAATGGAAGACTGAAGATCAAAGAACTGTGTACCAGCAAATTGGATCGCATGGTGGCTGGTGTCAAGTGACCTAGCTGCACTGTTTATAAAAGCCAGTAAAAACAGTTATGCTTGAAACTAAGGAAATCTAAATACTCCTTTGGATTCCAAAACCATCCATCTTTCTAAGGCAACCTCTAAACGACTCCCTGACACAACCTCCACTCTTTGAAGGTTTCCTTTCTTTCATCTATTATGGCCCAGACTCTCCCTCTCCAAAGGCTGATGAACATATATTACCAGTTTATTCTTAAAATAGTCTGTGTTCTGGAATGTCTTCAGAGGCCAGCACATCTGTTTGCAGGACTTCTTCCTGGAAGACGCTGAACTGCCACTTTCTTTGAATTTATATATCCTATGTGGTTTCCTCCTTAATTATGACCCTGGGGTGCCTAACACATCTCTGGAGCACTGATCTGTGAAACATACAGGAATGCTACAAAGCTGACATGAAGCATAGCACAGTAAAAAGGCTGCCAGAGCTGGTGAGCCAGTGGGATTTTTAGGCAGAGAAAGAACTAGAAAGTAAAGAATAATTTCAGGACTAAGTAGGCAAAACAGCAAAAGAAGAGGCAATTAGATCAAATAGAAGGGAAGTGAGAACAGCCACTAAGGTCAGATTCTGGATCACTATCATTTGGGATTAACGACAGAGGAGGAATTCAGGGATTAGTATCAAGAAATAAAGGACAAGAGAGAGACCCATGAAATTTGCATTTTGAGCAGTCAGACATATACTGACTTTTGTCATAGGAGAGAGGTAAGAAGGGGGGTGGAGGGGTGTGTGTGTCCGGAAACAAGAGGCACCAGTGTGACAACAGTGATGAAATGGAGCAAATTAGTGCCCTTGCCAAGAGGACGTAAGTATTTCCATGTGGTTTGTAGAGACAGACAAGCTATCTGGTCTCCCATAGGGCTCAGAAGCAAGCCCAGCTATCAGCTACATACAGAGCACATACAGCAGGTACACTGAATAAAACTCCCACACTGCTGCCAGTCCCCTCAGTGATCTCTCCACTCCCCTGATATACAAACTGCCTGGCTGTACCAGAAAGGAATAGAATATGGCATGGCAGAAGTGGTGTTGGTTTGTTTTGTTGTTGTTGTTGTTGTTTTGTTGGTTTTTTTTTAAATACAGGGTGTGGGGTGTTAAGTCCCTGGAAGGATTTTGCTATGATGAGGTACTCAACAAAATTGTGCAGTCTGAAGTTCATATTGAAACATATTCAAATGCTTCACAACACAACCGATGTCCAAATGCTCTCACACTAACTACAATTGCCATCTAACACAGTGGTCTCAGCAAAGAGGACTATAATCACAGAAAAAAATGCCTCTGGGGACTACATCCCTCCTTTTCCAGAGGCTATTTTTATGTCTAGTACAATTTTCACAACATTTTTGTTAGGCTATGCAATATGATGCAGCTTTACGAAAAGATACTTGGGGACAACAACGTATTTATGAAATCAACTGATTCCTGGGGGCTTTGGTGCCTGTGTATAAAACACTGTCAAGTGAGACAAGTTGGAAGTAAGTACATGACAGTATGGCTTTTTCTTTAAAGTGTGCAGCTTTTGTCCATCATCTATAGCAAAAAATATGGCAGTCAAAACAATAATAAAATCATCTGAGAAAAGACCAGAAAAGAGATTTTTAATCTACCCTCTTCAGAAAAACTGGGGTTTGCATAAGGTTTGGATTTTGTGACCCATTGGTTGCTACCTACTTCTGTAAGATGGATATTCATCATTAAGCATCCTTTAAGCCCTGCAGATATAGGATGAGAGCTGCCTTGTGTAATTATCATTGAACCAATGAATAAGGAGGGCTAATTGCCGCAAGATATTGAATGTCATATTCAAGGAACATGTATTTATGAATATCAGCAACAAGGTGTAACTGCCTGGTCCTAACAGCAACAATCCATACAAGGGCCTACTGAATCCAATGAGAGTGTTGACTGCAGTTTCAATAGAACAATTTGCTCAACAGTAAGCTACCATCGGTGAAATCCTAGGGAAGGCAAGCCATGAGGTCTTAAATCTACAAACAGAACTAAACAGTACATTGGAATACACTGAGGAAATGATCACTCAAATTACAGAAGAAAATACTAACAGAGAAGAGGCAGTCATTGCCAAATAAATTCTCAGAGACATCAAACAAACAGGGAAGTAAAGAATTAATTTTCCTTCCTTCTACTCTTTAAAAACAATCAAAATATGTGGGAAGATATTAATCACCCCTGTAACACTCGTGTAAGGAAAAATTAATGAACCTAAATCAGACAATCACCTGAAGTAGAAATCATGGCTTTAACTTTCTGTGTTTTACTATTTCTGTGTTTCACTTTTCTAGGAAAACAGCTGCTTTAATGGTAGGGACATAGGTTTTGGTGGAGGAAAAAAGGAACCCCATGTTATTTTATGACCTTCCATAAAGTATTTAATTCTTCATACTTCAGCGAAAAAGAGTGACAGTGCTTTTTGCCTACATAGTCAGTCACCTTTGCTGACGCCTTCTTCTCAAAGAAAAAAATTCACGGATTTACATTAATGCATTGCAATGGTACTTCTCATGTCCAAATTCCTTCAAAACCTGCAACGGACGCTCACAGTAGGTCTGTAGGACCGATTATTTTAACTTTCAAGCAAAATGAAGTGGATCTACAGGTAATCCAAAGCTATTATGGTGGCTTGGACCCCTAAACAAGAAGCTTGGGCTGGAGCAGACATGAGTTTTCTCCCACCCCAGCCTGGCACCTGGCAGCGCCTGAGGCAGCTGCCGATAACCAGCCCCATCTCCTCTAGGCCCAGAGGTGCTCTGCCTATGGAAGCAGGTTGCACAGCTGTGGCGACACTGCAGAGACATGGATGAGGGAGCAGTGGGAGCTCTGTCCTCTCTGTCCGGGTCTGGACCACCACTCCTCTGCCAAAGCGGCAGCCACCCACTTTTCTTTTTGAAGGTGGCGACCACGGGCAGACGGGGCACATTAAATGACGACGCGCAATGTATGTGAAGCGCGGCCAGCAAACGGGCACACGGCGGCTGCCGGAGAGGCAGCTGTGAGGCTGTTCCCGTCCTGTCTGGTAGCACAGCAGTTTCTCCCGAGGCCGGCAGGCCACGGCAGACCCGGCCTGCCGGGGCAGCCGGGCTCTCCCACGGCCGCTCCTCGCCCCGGGCGCCCCGCGGGCGCAGGGCCGCAAGGCCGCCGCCGGNGAGACCAGCGGTAGCCCGGGGCCCAGGAGCACGGAAAGCGAGGCAACCCGGCGCCTACTCGGCTGCCATTTCCCCTGGCCTTCGGCGCTACGGGAGCGAGGGCGGGGAGAGGCGGAGAAGGAGGAGGGAGGGGAGAGGGAGGTGGCCGAGTCGGAGTGCACTGAGGCTCTGAGCTGCCAACACTCACACATCGCCTGCCGCCGCAGTCGCACTGCTCCCGGATTCCGGAGAGAGGGAGCGAGTGGAGGCGAAGAAAAGCCAGACGCGGGAGAGGAGGCAGAAGACCGCTAGCAGGGGGAAGGAAGTCAGAGAGGAGGGCAACGTAGAGAGAGGGAGAAGGACCCCTCCTCCCCGCGGAGAGACGACTTCCCATGTAGCTAGGGATAGAGGGAGAAGCTGGCGCTCAGAACAGTGAGAGAAGCTCTCACAAGCAAGTTACTTAATCCCTGGAGAGCGGCGGGAAGAGGGCACAGCAGCAATCACTGATCAGAACCACTATTCCCAACCCCTCATCATTTAACCCCCGGGCGGTTCAATGCAGTACTCCAAGCTCTTCCTAGTTTCTTCCTCGGGCTAACTTCGGAGGACGTAGCGCCGGAGCGGCCCGGAGGGGAGGACAAGGGCCTCGGAAGAAGGAAGGAGAAGTTTTGTGGGGGTTGCGTGCCGAGGAGAAGATGGGCTGGAAGCGCCGCTGTTGCTGGGGAGGCGGAGGCGGCGGGGACCTTCTCTGCCGGCTCACCCTGGTGCTGGGGTTCCTGCTCCCCGCCTGCAGGACGCGCCTCTACACCAACCACTGGGCTGTGCGGATAACCGGGGGACTCCCGGAGGCCAACAGGATAGCGAGCAAATACGGATACGTCAATATAGGACAGGTAACACTACTCGTAACTACTTACTTCCCAGCGGGCACCGGCGCTGCGGCCGGCCGGCGGGCGGGCAGGGTCCGCTGCCGCCGCCCTGCGCCNTCCGCGGAGCCGCCCCGGCCTCCCGCCGCGGGCCGCGGGAGGTGATGCGCGGGGACAGGTATGCTGGAGAGCTCGGGGTCGTGGCCTTCCCCTCCGAAGCCAGGTGTGAAACGGGACGCGGGCGACGGAGCCGCCCGCAGGGCGGGAGGGGGAGGGCATCGCCGGAGGGCGTCCCGCCGCGGCTCTGCGCGCCGCCTCGCTGCCTTCGCGGCGGCTGAACTTTGCGCTCCGCGGCGGGCAGCCTCCTGCGTCCCCTTTCCAAGTTGAAAAGTGCTGGTACAAGACGAGATCGTCCTGCAGCGAGCGCCGGTCTCCCCGGCAGCCAGGACGTGGCAGCCGCCGGCTCGCCGCGGAGGGCGTCCCGACCCCCGTGCTGGCGGGGCGTGCGACAGGAGGCGGTGGCAGCGTGTCCCGCAGCGGCTGCCAGGCGTGCGGCTGCCTGCCGCGTTCCGAGGAAAGGAGAGCGCACCGCTGGGACCGGGGCCACACCTGGCCTTGGGTAGATCCAGACATCACCACGTCAGAAAATTCTTGGATCCAGTCAGGTTCAGAAACTGCAAGTGGGTAAACACCTGGTTCTCACTGGATCCCATCACACTGAAAAATGGGTGATGGGATCCCGTTAGACACAGTTCTCTTTAAAATGTCCTAACATCACTTTTTCTTAAGGAGTATATGCTCAGTGTTCTAGGCTTTCCTCGCTGTTGTTCTCAAAATACGAGTTGTATAGGTAGTGTTTGCAAGGTGCGTGCCTAAAGAATAAACAGTCCTGTTGCATGTTTGAGTGCAAACATCTCCAAGCACATTTTTTCTAGACAGTAGTTTATTCTACATGTATTGAAAGGTTAGAAATGATCATTTACAGGTAAGGAAGGCTTTCTTTTATACGTAAGATTTACAAAAATGCAGCTGTGTTTACACTTTAGGCTTTTCATATCAACCAAATCAAAGTAAGACCCGATTATTATTGTGTTTTAAAATGAGTTCCCACTTACCACATCATTGAAGCAAAAGTTTAAAGTACATCTCAATGTTCCCACTCACTGCAAGCCTGAATAAGAAAGCTGTGTGGTCAATTAAGATAAATAATTTACATGAGAAAAGCTGGAAAATGTCACTGGGGTAGCATAAAACATGATGTGTAAAGATGCAGTTACTTAGAAAAATTGAGCACCATCTTCTCTCATGGAGCGCTTAAGCAGGCAGGCAGTACTGCTTCCAGCTGGAGTCACTAAAATTTGGGAGGAAGATTGCATGTCAGAATTGAAGTACTACTTTGGAACTACCATTTAGGAACCAAAATTTTTTGCATTGGCTTCTTTTTTAGTCTTACACGTTTTTTGCTCAAGATGTTTGTATTCCTATCTGGGCCATTATAGTGCCAAAATAAGCAACAGTCAGTTGCAGGATGCACCTTTCCCCATTTTTTCTTTTGTCAGGCAAGCTTGTCAGCTCAGAGCCTGCCTTTTTGTACTTTGCATATGTAAACCCCATCCTGAATTAAGGAAAGAATGTAGTAAGCCTCTGTTGTTTCTTATGTGTCAGTGAAAGTGTTTATATACAACTATGAGATACCAATAATGGATAAATTACAGATTAGGTATACAGATGAGAATGAGAGAAAATGGAGACTATAAGTAATTAAAAACTGGAAAATACTTTACTAGATATATGGATGAAAAAAGAGAAGACTGAGTATCTAGCTGAAGATGAATAAAGGGAGTAAGGTATTAACTTTTGGAGAAAGGAAATCAGGAACAGTTTGAACAGATGAGGTGGACTTGCCCATAATGAGCTTTATTCATACATCTGGAAAAGCAGGAAAATATTTGACACAAAACAGGAAGTGCAAAAAGAAGATAAGAATGGGGCAATAATCTGCTGGTTATTATTGAGAGAGAGTTGCAAGCAATTAAAAAATATATTTTGTGTGAGATGTTGAAAGATATTCTCTTAGCTGAATATGCTCTGAAAACAAGAGACACCAATAAGCAGAATTTTCTCATAGAGTTACACAATAGGCATAATATTTTTGGTTACATTAAATTTATGAGCTCATCCTTAAAAAGAAAGTGCGAAAAGCTAAATCAAAATTCCACTGCAGCTGGTCCAAAGAACCAACTTACAAATTTTCCAGAAAAATTACCTATTTAAAATACTCAAGATAAGAAGTAGTGAAAATGTATAAAAGTCAGGTAGTTGCAAACCAGGTGCGTTCTGACAACAGTAAATTGCATGATTTGAACTGAAGGGAACAGTGGAAAATAGTGGTCCTGAAGGTCTTATTTCACTGACCATTCTGTTAAATTTGTGTTTGTGGGAAAATGGCATTGAAAGGTACATTAAATTTATCAATGGAGACAAGATGGTAGACCCAGGAAGGCTCTGAATTGTAAATACCAGCCAACATCCCTTCTCCCAGTTTTTGTTATTTAGTGCATTCCTGGTAACAGGAGGAATTTAACTTTCTGTGGTTTTTTGATACTTATGTGATTTGGAGAATATCCAGTTGATTCTTGAAATACCTCTTAAGTAATTTTCATTGCCATGGCAAACCTGCAAAGACTTGCTAAATGACTGGACAAGTCAATCAGAAATAGATGACAGAAAGGGGCTGTTAAAAGAGGCCTTGAGATGACCTGCTGGTGGGCAATTGAGAACTCTTTCTGTCACAGCTTCTGGTAAACTTTTGTTGCTCTCAGACTTCTGTGGTCTTTGTGTCTTATTATGCAGAGCTCAAAGCTTTAGCTTCTCTGTTCATTGAAAAGAGGAATTTTCCATTAATTTTTAGGGAACACAGCACAACAGAGAAAGAATCTTCTTTAACTGAATGTTTTTCCAGGCTATGTGTTCTGTTTCCTGTTTCCTACAATTTGCTCTGACATACTTCTTGTTTATTTTGTATTTCCTGTATTACCAATGAGAGGCATGTATTCTGTGTTTTGTTGGACTTCACACAAACATGTAATATCTGGACTTAAATGCATGGAGTTGACTTCTTTGCCCCTTTTCCATTGTAGGCTTTTCTGACTTACCCTTGAAGTGCAATTGGTAGTTTCTCTAGCAAGAAAAAAGGTTGCATTTTTCTTTTTGCATGGGTGTTCTAAGACAGTGGTCTGGACTTGCAAGCCCTCTGGGACTATGATAAGATAGTGTAACATAAAGCAGCCAGGGAGTTGTTCTAAGTTCCATGCTGGATGGAGCAATTTGGGGTATAGTGCATCACGCAGCACCTCTTTGCTGGCTTGTTTTCTGTTTTGCAGTGGCTACACAAAGCAGACCTTACCTTAGAGCGTCTCTGACATTCAGAACATTTCTTTCACTGTTGGCAGCTGTCAAGTGTTAAGCATATTGTCTGTGTAGCATTTTGTACAATCAGTTTAAATATTGTGACTATTTGCTGTCATCAGGTGCCAGGAGTTTCTTGTTCAGGCAGTGGATTTTCCTTAAAGGTTCAGGAGAACAGGAGAAACAAACAGTTGATAGCCCAAAGGTGATGGAAGAGATAAAGATATCTGTGTTTGCAACAAGGGAGAAAAATGCTGCAATAGAAAACTTCAGATCCTGATCTTCCTTTTTTCTTTCTTAGCAAGAGCTGAGCATGGGTTAGCACTTTCCCACATCACATCTCCTAATAGTATTCTTCCAGGAATGTCACTTTTCTGATCTCTTTCAGAATTGAGTAGCCTATTCCCTGCCCTTTGCAAGTGACAGACCACTCTATCCCTACCATTTTCTTTCTGCAAGGAATAGACACTGTTAGCCAAAAAGCAACTAAGTGTGCTGAGCTTGAGCTGTGCCTCTGGAATCACAGTAAGATAAAGAGATTCGGTTTTCTAAATAATGTAAATGCTGATATCACTTGCCATTAAGTATTTTGTGGTGGGTTTGTTTGTTTGTTTTAATTGGGAGTATTGGTTTAAAGCCAGCAGATCACACAAAGATTTAGTAAATAATATTTCAAATCTGTTCGACAGTTCATTTCAAACCTGACATTCCACTGATGTCACAGAGAAAATGATGTGTAACAAGATCAATTGATAGAAAGAATGGGAGGAATGACTACTTTTCATTTTCCAAATCTATTCCTGATGGAAGGCAGAAGTAAATTTTGCAAACTAAGTAGTTGAAATTGCAAGACAAGGAAGCAGTTAAGGAAAAAAGGAACTTGTTTTGAGATAAAAAGCCTAAACGAAGGTTGTTGTCTTCAGCAAAGGAAGGAGTTTGCTGCCAAAATCTCCACTGCTTTACAAGGATGTCTCAAAAAAGCAAGATGATAGGCCTTTGTGCAAAGAAGTTCAAGTACCCTGTAATACAGATGGATAATAGAAGAAACATACCTCTTAAGAGCCTGTGTGCTCACAGCATTGAAACAGAGTATACCTTATTAAAATTTAGTATCTCTAATTATTTTAATAAGGTCCTGAGTGCTAAGGATACAAGTATCAGGATAATGGTATTAAAGAATTAATGCTAAATGTACTCTAAGTTGTATGCATATGCAGACATATAAAGTGGGGTTACATAAATACACCAAGGAAAACTGATTTTTCTCTTTCACACAGGAGGAAAAAAGTGTATTTAGGGGTGGTAGAGAATAACCAGCAGTAGACAAATATTTGGAAAATATAAGTTCTGAAACAAAATTTTTGCATGTGCTCATAATGCCACAGAACCAGTACACCTGAACATATTAGAGACTATAAAGGGTATACCATGGCTAGTTCTTCGTATTTACTAGTAGTTTTCTCATCTGTGCAGTTAAAAATGGGAGGGACAAGGGAGAGAGAACAGATCTTAGTACTAGTAAATGTGAAGTTTTCATTAGGAGCTGGATGAACAAAAGGAATGGCTTCTGGTCATACAGGCAATCTAGTAGCATTTGTATGCTGTTACAAAAGGAAAGAAGATGACAATCTTGTTTAATAGTAT
>VYZR01107462.1:0-10500 GCA_013400675.1 Oxylabes madagascariensis | reverse complement strand
GAACATGAGTTCAGTTTTGTATGGTTTCAGAGTACAAGTCATTATGCTTGTCACGAAACGCTTTTACTCACGTTCAGTTTTGGGGATGAGAGATGGCTCCAGGTGCCAAGGCTCTCATGTCCCGCTGCCCCATGCAGTGCGTGGCCATCCTTCTCCCTGCTTAGCTAAGTGGAGATCAAACACTTAAATGCTCATAAATCACTGATCAGATGTTCAGAGATGAAAGTCTACAAAGAAAACACCTCTGTGAGGATTGTTCTGAGCCTCTGGTTTCTACAGAAACCTTCCAAGACTCCCTAAAGGGATTTGTGTGAGAAGAAACACAAACCTGTCCTTACAGCAGATATTTTGGGTATCCCTTGGTAGCTACTGTGTGCCTTTCCAGTGGGGCGGTAAGATGGCAAAGAAGTGTTGCTCCCAGGTAAGAGGCAAAATGAGATACCCCTTTGTTGCCCTGATTTTTTAGCCTTCTGATTGTTTTTTCTTACAATTTTATGTTTTCATATTTCTAGTCTTCTTTCTCACACACAGGTGTCATTGTTAAAAGCAATGTTTATGTTACACAGGGTTTGTTTATGGTCCTCTCTTGGAGGATGGATCAACTGATGGACAGTTGTTTTGACCAATGGGATGGGAGAGGTGTCAACCTTCTCCTCCAATCCCTGGTTTGTGTAAAAATACTATAAATATAGAGTCAGATGTTAATAAAATGGTAGTTGGAGTTTGAATCTTCCATCAGAAGACTGTGTGTCTGTCATTGCGGGTCCAACAGTGTCACCCCTTCCTTTTTGAGCCATTTTAGGACAGATATAATTTTATCCCCATGGAATGTTCTTGAGATGTTTCAGGTAAACATGAATCCCAAGTCTATTGGATACAACTTCCAGGAGGGTAAAATTCAGAAAGGAGAAAGGCCCATGCTGGATTTGCTTCAGGGGATTTTTACCTATTTCCCAGACCCTGTTCCTGGGCCTCCTGATGTCACCCATGAGCCTCAGCTTCGTTTCAGACAATAGTCAGCTGATGATAAACCCAAACCACAGTATTTTTTTGGTCCAGGCATTACCCACCTTAAAAACCTGAGACTGGCACCCAGAGATGCTCCTTCTGCTCCCATATTACATATGACATCTCTCTCAAAAATTGTTTTTAGTGTTTGTGCAACCACTGTGCTCACAGAATATTTCTGTCCTGGGTTGTGACTGCCTCCACCACCTTGCTGACATGGGTCATCCTGCTTACAGTTGGAGACCTGCAAGGGGCAGGATGGCATCCATGGGGGAGGGACACAACAAATCCTCAAAATCACAAGCAGCTGCAGCATTTGTGCTGCAAATCACTGTTAGAACCCCAGCTGTTACTTGTTTTGTGGCCATTTCCTCACCTATGCTGTAGGTTGCAGTGGTAGAATGGAGCTGCAGATGATGACAGTAGCCCTGGATTTGAGGCCACTGTTGATCAACCATCTACTGAAGCACTAAAGCAGCTCCTGGAAGATGAGGCAGCCTCATTTAATTTCTCCTTTCCCACTTCTCTTCTGAGATCAGAATACCAGTCTGGGCTCTTTCACTTGAGCACGTTGTCAAGCTCTTTGAGCTGTCTGTAACTGTAGTATCTTCACTAGTGTTTAATAATCCCTGGTCATCCCTGAGCAGCAGCCCATGAAGATACCGTGCTTCTGACAGGAGGCGCCTGTGGCTGGTCCTATCTATTGTGGCAGCACGTGCTCATCAGAGCTTTGCACATAGAGCAGATGTGCCTGAGGTGAGGATGATGAGCTCAACTCAGCTCTTTTCTGCTGCCCACAAATCACATTAGAGTATATCAAAGCCTTGAACTGTTAGCACTACCTAGATGTAAATACCATAATTATCCTAAGTAAAATTAACAGTTTATCAGACTTCCTGTGTTGAATCTTTTTTTTACCGGTTAGTTTTTTCTTTTTAATCACAGATTTGATTTGCCATAGAGCTTATGTGACTCTGGATTATAAATCTCTGGCTTTCAAACACTACCTGACATCACAAGCCATTACAGCAGCTCATTGTCAGCTGCTCAGAGGCTTGTTTTGCTGAGGAGAAGGCTTCTCTCCTGACTGCGCTGAAATTTTCTAGTCCCTTTCAGAAAAGGGTTTTCCCATGCAATGAGTGATGTTGGATACTTACCAAGGTTCTATGGGATCCAGGCATGGATGCAACCCTACACAAATAAAGCAATGAGCCTGTGCCAAGGAGAACATGGGGTGGTGAGTGTGAGGAGTGGAAAGGGCTTGAGCCTTCCTCATGCACAGCAAAGCAGAAAGCAACAGAGTCCCACAGTGAACATGAGGATGGATCTCTCCAGCCCACCAGTGACTGCCATCATGGGCTGCCTACACGTTAGGGGAGGCTGCTGACAGCGGCTGCCAAGATAGGAGCTTCAAAGAGGCACCTGCACAACATTGTGCTAGTATCACAAGTTATTTATAACACAGTCAAATCTTCCTAATAATTGTATCATATTTGTCTCGTTGATGACTGCAAAGTTCAAGTCATATGAAATAACCTTTTTTTCACCCTATCAGAACAGCCATTGAGCAAAATTACTCCACTAACAGGGAAGCACTTGACAAAGCCTGATGCTGCATTTTCCACTACTCACCTCCCTGTAGCAGAAGACAGAGGAGAGTCAGCACAGGCATTTCACGATGAGTTACAACTGACAAAAAAGAAAAGGGGACTGTATTTTCGAACACACTAAAAAATGAGCCTTTTTCCACACGCTCTTTTGCACAGCATTAGGAGACAAGGAACATTATTGCTTTTGTCCTAGCAGATCCTGGCATGAGAGGTTCATCTTGGTGTTTTTCCTGCCTGTTCAGTGCCTTTCCACCAGATCCACACTTCCTGAAGAAGATTCAGAATATGAAATGTGACAAAACAAAACTCATTTTAATAGCTTGTCTTGGCCAAGGCCAACTAGGAATACAGCTGTGTTATTATTGTGAGCTGGAACGCAGAGCTATTTATTTCATTCCAAGGAACAACAACAAAATAGCAGCCCGTGGTGTTGGCATGGGTAGAGCTGTAACTAAAACACTGCATACAAAATAGAAAAAGACCTGGAATAAACTCCTTATTATGGATCTAAAATATTTTTTCTTGGCCAAAATAGGCTCGGAAATCTCCAACAGTTTGTGAGAGTCTCCTTGAAAAGCAGAGTTTTGTCTGACATCTGACTGGAAACCTCTGACACCCTGAGGATGAAACCCTGACACTCTTGCCTCCAGATGAAAGCCAGGCACTACACTGAACACTGGCACTACACTGATAAGTGAAAGCTTCAAGGCTGGAGACTTAAGAAGGACAGAGCACTTAACCACAGTGATTTTACATTTTGGACTGAATACAGTTCTGGAACCAGGGCGAGCATTGAATATGTATATCCATTCCCAGCCATTGAAAAAAGATAGCTGTAGAGTAGAGCAAAAGGTACAGTAGAGTAGGCTGAATTCCTCATCATGAGACTTACATAATTAGGTTGGGGGTTGTTTAGCTTTACTTTTCTTTTAAAAGGTGCTCTGTACAATTTTGACAAATATTTTCACTGTTTATGGATAACCTCTTTCCAGGGACAGGTTTTATTCTCCAGCTGGACCTCAGCAGCTTCCCCCAGCCTTATGGATACAGAGGGGTTTCATTCTCTGGAGGCAGCACTTCATCTGAAGTACAAAACAGGAGAATGTAACATAGAAATAACTATAGTAAAATCTGCTTAACTTTGAAAGAGGAACAGACTGTTTATCTGGTTGTAACAACATAATGTCCTTCAGTTTTGTTCCAAATCTTCAGTCTATCTTGGACTATCTTTTGCATCTTAAGTAGATCAAGCTGTCCCTAAATGCCCCATGAACATACCTGAAAGCAATATGTGCTTGTACCTTGAGCATGTCTTCTTATTCTTGAGCCCACTGGAGAAATCTTTTAAAACAGCCCTTCAAAGTGCCTTTCAAGAGAAGGAAGGGTTTCCTCTGTGGGATTTCAATTTTCTCTCTCTGTTCCGGACACTGTGCTCTGCAGTTCCCTATTTCCACAGCATGCCTCCACCTGCTTCCCATACACTTGCAGGCTCTGCTGGGGGAGACTGGTGCTACCAGCTCTACTGAGCCAAAACGTGGCTATGGGAGGCAGTATCAAAGATCTCCAACAGCNTATGAATATTCATTTGTATTTTGTGTATTCAACAGTTTTGTAAATAAAAGTCTTTGTAATTACCTGTAATCTTTGCAGTGCACATTAGGGAATGATCCCATGCTCTGCCTGGCCTTAATAAACATACACTTTCTAACTTTAAACTGTTAGAGAGTCTTTGTCCGTCTCAGTTGGATATCGATATTAGATCGATATTCATATTTTAATAATTCAGTTCAGGAAAATTGCTTGGGTTTGGTGTGATAGGTCCTCTTTCCCCCATTCCAAACTGCTGTGAGTGAGAGACGTGGATAAATGTGCTTCTCCCAGTCCATGTATGTCCATACCAACTTTAGGAGGAGATATAAAAGCTGCCAGAGCTGCCTTGGCTTCCTTCTTTCCTTGAATTTCCACCACTGTTTTTCCCCTCACTTGTGCTTTGGGATCAGGTGCAGTATAAGCCACATAGAGGCTTGAAGAAGACAAGGTAATGTGCATCTCCTGGAAAGTATGAGCTTCAAGGTATTTAGTCCATGGGCACATTTGCGTGCAGAATGGTGTTCAGAAGGACAGCAGGAAGAGAAATACAGACAGGTCCTGGCTCTGCCCTTGTGAAAACCCTGCGTGCAGCAAGAGGAGCTGAAAAGCTCTGGCGCACCCATGCTCTCTCAGTGACTCTGCAGCTTTTCCAGGACATCAGGCTCATCCTCCACCTCAGCTTTCTTGTTGGCAGGCCCGGGAAAGCAACACAAACATCTCTAACACAGGTTTAGAAGTGAGTGCTCAGAGTCTACTACACTTTGGATCAGAAAAGTGTAGGGCAAGCATTTTTATTTATTTAGGTGCTAGACATGTATGGTAATTACTTAGTGCTTGTGTGTTTGGGCAGCTTCTAAGTTTGAAGAAAACCAGACTGCCACAAATCAGTCACCAGTAAAGATGTCTCAAGGAGACAAGCTGAGGTAGGGAAGTTTCTGTAGTGAGTCATGGCAAGATCACAATTTTGTCAGTGACTTCCCATCCTCATCTTTGGCTGTCCAAGCCATTTCCCATCCCATTGGGTGGCCTCCAGGCAGTCGTGTGCTGCTGGTGCCAGCATCCAACATCTCTGCCCATGGGCCCCGCCCTCACGTATCTTCTGCGAGCAGCAGCGCACAGGCCCTCCTGCATGCCTCTGTGCGCATCTTTTTTCCTCCCCGAAATCTGATCTTTGGGGTATATTTCAAGGATTACCCAGAATGTAAGAGATGTATGTTGGGGCTGAAATGGAAGCTCTCCCTTTATCAAGCTGTTTTAGTTAGAAAAGACAGGTGTCTGCTCGGGAGGGCAGGACCTCCATTGGAATGGAGAATTCAAACCCCCTCCCTCTGAATTATTAAAATTTTGAATATTAAGTGGGCTCTCAGGCAAAAATATGGGGATAGGAATAACAGCTCTTTACTAGTATGTACACCAAGGCAAACAAACAGCAACAACTACAGCACTAATGATAAACAGAATCAGGAACCTCGAAGGGGCTTTGTTTTACAAAGCCCAGAGTAATTCGATCTCGGTGCCCCCGTGGGACTCCGGGAGCACTGAGCTGGAACGGTGGAAAATCCTGGGCTGGTGGGTGAGATGTATCAGAAGCTCTTTTGGTGGTAGCTGGAACGGCAGGGGTGTCCTGGCAGAGGAGGGGGAGTGCTGGGCCACAGAGTAGCAAAAAGCCTCAAAGCAGCGCTGAAGAAAAAACAGCAGCAGTGGGACAGGGCAGGCCCAGCAGGGCAGGAAGAGGCAAGTTCATGTGAAAAACGAAGTTCACTTTCCTGGTAAAATTTAAGAAATAGGTTTAATAAAGAAATAAGATAATTAGGAGACACAATAAGCAAAGGAATTACGGCGAGGCCACCTGGCCAGGTGACTTGGCATCCAGCCAAGTGCACAATCTGCTGCTTCAGAGGTCTTGTTTAAATACACTTTTTATTGCATCAGCCAATTTTCTACAAATTTGCTTCTGTATTCTAGGAACTGTTTATCATGGTCCTTTCTTGGGTCTGCCTTTTTTAGAGCATGCGTGTTTCTTGGCTGTGTCTTCATTATCACCTCCAGCTTGGGCCTTGGTCCATATTTTCCACGGAGGGTCAGTGTTGATAGTTGGCATGTCAGCAGCAGGGGCCTCATCCTATGTTTGCTGGATGTTATCTTAACCAAACAGACCATTCAATTACAGGCATAACCATGTAACAGCTATCCCACTACCATGTCTAAGTTTTGCTGATAGTAGAAATGAGAACTATATCTTTACAACAAGGTTACTATACACACAGCATTCACCTTAATATTTGCGAAAAGCTGACTTTATAATATGCATTTATAACACTTGGAATTCCTGTGCACATGAGAAGATGATGGTAGATTTCTCAGGACCATGCCCAGTGGGTCAGTGAACTACTCTCACAGCAAGAGTGGCCTGACCATCTTCTCTCTGATGCCAAGAGCAAGAGAACGAAGCTGCCCCCAGCCCTGTCCTTTTCCTGCCCCAAAAATCGCGTTATCTCCCCCCTCCAAGAGAAACTCCCAGAGACAAAAAGAAGTATAGCCAGATGCTACAAATCTCCTTTGACCCCTTTGTTCTGCTTAACTACCTACAAGTACTCAGTAGTTAGTTTTATGTCAACTTATGGGAAAAAATTCTATAAGGAAAAAAACCAAATCTAACCCCCAACACAAGCCATACTGTTTTGATACAAGAAAAACCAAAAATCAATTTCCTCCCCCTCCTGCACACACATTGTTAGAAACATAGACTAAATTAATTGCAGGAATATCAGACACCAGAGGGTTAGAGAAAAAAATCCAAAGCCTTGTAGTACAACTCTAACAGCATTTCATATTCTCTGGGGTTTTCACTTGCAATGACTCTGAATCAAGGTTTCAGTCACACAGAATTTAATGCCAATTTTTATTCTGCTCATTCCATTCTGGGGATGTGCACTTGACCTCTGCGAAAATACATTTTAAGGCCTCAATGCATCAGTGCTTTTTGAGTCTTGGGTATGAGCAGGCCCCCAAAATGATTTCTCTCTTTAGTCCTCTAATGACAAGCTTTTTCTTCCTTTCTTCTCTCTGGGTCTGGATTAGCAGAGAGACACTATCCATCTGTGCCAAGGTCCCAGCTCCTAGAATGAAATTGAAATTTCAGCTTCAGGAGCCGACATTATTTCTTTTAATAAATTAAACTTTCAGTCTTTCATCATACTGAGAGGAAATTTGAAAACATCACCTACAAGATGTTGGCTGAAGTCTGTGGAGATGCTGGAGCTGTAGATCAAACAAGAGATGTACTGCACTGTTCATCTCAACCGGGACTTAATGAGAAGGGTTACTTCTACAAGGGTTTCTTCCTAGTTTATGGCTGGAGTGGCCTTTCACTGGCCTATAAATATGCTGCTGAGGTAGAAGATTTGGCAAGGATGTCTCTTACTCCCAGAGGCATGGGAGTCTCACAGCCCAATGACATCATACCAAAGACAGGGGACATTTGACATGATACTGAGGATGGGAGACTCCACATCGCTGAATTGCCAGCAGAGGGTATTTTGGATCACCTTTAGAGGTAGTTTGAAGGCTAGAAGATTGCAGAGTGCATCTGGCTGCTGGCACAGACCAGTGAGCCCCTCAAAGGTGCCATATTGTCCCTGGGGGCTCCTGCTGCACCCTCTTTTGCAGGGCTGGTTACAGGATAGGAGGACCTGACAATCTTCAAGAGCACCTGCTTCATGCCTCCCATCAGGAGTGCTATGATCACTGCAATCTCTACCTGTTTGTCTCTGGGGGTGAGTTTTTCCCGTTCAGTGACTGAGGTGGCAGAGCAGGGAGCAAAATGCTCTGACAAAGCTCTCCAGATGCTTGTGAGGAAAATACCTGTCTTGGAAAATAGATCCACCAATATTTTATGCAACCAAACATCTTAAAACACATGATGCTCAATGTTCTCAGTAGATCTTCTCTATAGGATTATCTCCCTCTCAGCACATGCTGGAGCCTAGATGCGTCAGTCCCCTGGACCATGGAGCTTTGCTGAGGGGACAATTATTTTCTCAGCTGCTATAAATGAATCGCCAATAAAATTATAAAAGGTTTTATTGAGCAATTGAAATATCAGAAATTAAATGAGCCACAAACTAAGTCAGCTCCAAGCCTGGGATCGGAACCGGGTGAACCACAGACCCAATGTCAACAGCACAGAGTCCCCCTAAGGTTCACAAATGCTGTCTTTTCAGAGTCTCTTTTTATACATTTCTTTGGTAGGGTGACGTGAGATTCTACATCTGCTTGCATTGTCCTGCTTTGTTGTGTATTCATGTTCTTCTATTATTTGGCTAACTGAGTTCCAGGAAAGCATGTTCGCTTGGAATCATGAGTTGCAGGTGTGCTTCATTAGCATGCGTGTTGTGCTTATTTCCTTGGAATGGTGGCTCAAAGATGTACTTGGTTATCAATGCGGCTGATATCATCTCCTCGGAATCAAGGATGTGGGATACGCCTATTCCTCTTGGATTAGGTGTCCCATGGAATCATTGTAGGATCGTTGTCTTGGTTCTTTGTTTCAATGGCATCGCATTCAGGTGCTAAATGCCTCTCTTCCTTCTATTCAGTTGTAAAAATGGGTCTCCTTCAGTTACGGGAAGGGGTGACACAGCGTTTGTTTCCTTAGCTCCGAGGCTTTTCCATTTAACTTTTAACACAGACTCAATCTTATTTTAACAATATATATTACAGAATAAAATAAAACACGAATTACTTTAGGTTATCTATAACATCAGCTCTGAGTGAGGAGCCTTGTCGGATAAAACTACAGCAAGCAGTTAGAAAAATTCTGATCACTTGCTCTACCATCAGTGTGTGCGCCTTCTCAAAGAGAAAGATTTCGCAGCCATCACTCAGGCACTTTCAACCCCCAGACCGTGCCAGTAGATTGTTTTGGCTTTTCTATAATAAAGGAGCTCACTTTGGATCCTGCTGATTTTAAGTATTCACTTCCTCTTACTATCTTTTTTTTGGTTTGTTTGGGGTTTTTCCCTTGAGAAAGTGAAAGTAATTTTCGTGTTCTTGCAAGATCTGTTTTGCCCGCTCCCTTCTCCAGGACTGACGCATGGCTGCTGGGACCAGGAGGTGACTAAGGGCTTTGCTGCAGCTGAACACCGAGCAGAGAGCCCTTTACAAAGTTGTGTGTTATATAGCGGGAAATGCTAAATATGACGAAACTGTTTCAGGGCTCAGCATTTCAGCAGCCTATTTCTCCCAGTCCAGGATGAATCACCCTGGAGCTGCTGCAACCTCAGGCAGTTCCTGCCTCCAGAGCCCTCCCACCACCTTCCCCATGGTCTTTCTCATCCCCACAAAATGTTTTATCCATCAGCAGCAGCAGCAGCCACACAGGCACTCTTCTCACTTCTCACTCTTCTCTCCCTTCAGTTCCAGCATGGCTAGATGGCTAGAGCCTGTCCAGCATGGTGGGACATCACCATGGACTTACCAGATTGCACCAGCAAAACAGGAGAGGGAACCTCTAGCTGGGAAGTTCTAGGGCCTCTCAACCTTCTCCGGGTTTCTCTGAGCCTGTGCAATTTCCTGAGAACAGAATCTGCTGCTGTTGGATATACTCCATTCTCTGGAGAGGCAGAGGGATTCAACAACCCTAACAGCAATAAATCCCAGCTGAAGTAAAAGGGGCTGTATGATCAACCTCACTCAGAGAAGAACAGAAACCACGATCACAGGATAGGAGTGAGCTTGAGAGGGAGCTGACAGTCTCAGTGAGTTCTGCAATCAGTTCATATGCTGCCCACATCGCTGGCTGCTGTCTGGTTCTGGGGTTTAAGATATCCATGGGGTGTTTCTGAGGAACTCAGAATCCCAGCTCATCCCTGATTTGTTCTGATTGCATAAATGAGCCTAAAACAGCACATCTCTTGGGGTAGTAAGGGGCTGAACATCCTCATCATCGGGTCTCCCACTGGCAGTATTCTGAAGATGACTTCCCTGCTTTCAATAAGTGCTGCCAAACAGTGCAGTTGGGAGTTGTGTCCTCCTGTGCTTTGCACAGCACCTTCTGGATCCCCAGGGTTCTTCCTTGTCCCACTGTGCCATGACAACTGGGATTAGCATCAGCTGCAGAGCTTGTCCCACCCAGAGGCATCACCATCCACTTCTGGATATCCTGCTCACACCACTCTGGGACCTACTTGTAGCTCCAGAAAACAGATATTTGAGGGGCTGCTGCAGGATAAGCTTGTGACAGTCCAGTTAAATGGTGGTTTGTGATTGAGCAGTGTCTTGGTTAGAAAAG
>VYZR01107440.1:0-16411 GCA_013400675.1 Oxylabes madagascariensis | reverse complement strand
AATACATCTATTAAAATTTATTATCAATTTTACATGAAAGACTAATCCCAGCATGGAAGCTGCAGTCACTCCAGCTGATTTAGCAGTTTGCTCTTACACAAAGAGCCCAGAGCACCAGCTGCACCATTCCTTTCTATCCTGATCTACCAAGTATTCCAAGCCTGTGCTAGACAAAACCACATCTGGGAGTGAGAGCACTCTCCAGGTATCCAGCAGAGAGCAAGGCTCACTCTCCTCTAAGCAAGTTCAGCTTTAGCCAGGAGTGCACAGCAGCCCCAGCCATTTCTGAAACTGCAATACCCAAATACATTTAATCTGTTTGAGTTTCCATGCATTTCAGCAACATTATTCTGCAAGTTTTAAAGTGTACCACATTATTTTTGAACCAGCAATTATCTTATTTCCTGCACTCCAGTCTCCAGCAGACCAGGGAAAATTCACTCTTTTTCCTGTGGTCACAACTGCAACCTGTGATCACCTTTTACATGATCCTATCAGATGTAAAAAGGTTCCAACAGTGAAAGCCTGGAGCCTTCTGCTTTCATTAATGGGCTGTGTAATATTAAACAGAGTACATAAGTAGAGAAAACTACATGACAAGTAGCCATAATACCAGAAGAAAGAATAATCGCGAAAAATCTATTCTGAAAATTAGCAAACAACATGAGATACATAACTTCACATGCCACTCTCAAAACTAAGCAGCTGCTCCAACAGACCAAGATACTCTTGAGGAAAGGGGTTTAATAAAATTGGGAATTAAGTAACAGTTTGTAACAGGACTACTTTTCTTCTGGTGATGCTGTGCTAAATACCCCAAATTTGTTGGATACAATGTAAGTTCAACCTGGTTTCCCAAGGACATGTGCGTGTCTCTACCAGGTAAAGCAGCACAGTGCAGTCTGCTCAAGAAAGGATCTACGACCAGAGAAACAGTTCAGCACCAGGTTTTCAGAAGAGACTTTGGAGTATGAGTTATTTGAGATCAAAATATAAAACAAGACACTTTCTGTGACTGTGACAAGTAGTGGAATCCTGTCATACTTCACAGTACGACAGCTACCCTGATACAGAAACTGCAATTTTCCTTTCTAAGTGAAAGCCACAAGCACAGACAAGTAAAACAAAGAGGTAATTTGCTAATTCCAAGCAAGATATACTAAAAACAAACCTCCTAACTTTGCTACTATGAAAAGTCTACAGTTGAGGTCAAGCCCAGCATTTGCTCCATAAGAGAGTGTTTTACAAACAACATGAACATCTGATGTACAAGGGTAATTCTGAGTGGATTGAGTGCAATGGAAAACTGCAGTGCCCGACAGGGAGGAAACATCTTCTGACTCTTGGTGTACAAAGATGCCTGACAACCTCAGCCTGTGCCTTTTTCAAGTACCAACCTCCCCAAGTAATTTGATCAGAATGTAACTAAACCCATTGAGATGACAGGATCTGGGAAATCACATACCTGTAGTTAGCAAAGTGCTAACCACACCACCTAGTAGTGTATACACACTGCAGGAATACCTGGCAGTGATGGGGAAGAGACAGTTCAGATTTAAGAAGGAGCTTGAGCTTACAGGATGAGGAACTGAACAAGTGTCCCTGGCACTTGCTGAACAGATGACACCACCCTCAGAACTGGAAATAACAGACCTATGACAAACCTAGAAATGACATAAATCTGCATTAATTTTTGAGCCTTCAAATGTTTCATGGATGCTTAGAAGAAAGCCCTTCTAAACACTGTATCTTTCCTGAACTGAAAACCAGTGGAAAAACTTACTTGTT
Organism: Oxylabes madagascariensis; assembly: GCA_013400675.1. Classification (NCBI taxonomy): domain Eukaryota; kingdom Metazoa; phylum Chordata; class Aves; order Passeriformes; family Timaliidae; genus Oxylabes; species Oxylabes madagascariensis. The sequence continues at coordinate 14,623 of VYZR01107440.1, read as the reverse complement.
TGGCCTCTGGAGCTACTATGATAAAATATTACCATTATACTTGTCTGTAGTCCATGTACTACAATAATTTTTAAATATTTTTCTTAGTACTGGGGAAAAACAATTAAAGTCAGGGCATGTTTGACTCTGCTTACCTACGGAACTAATTGCCAAAGACTAATTCCAGCGCTCTGCTGAGATTAAAATGTTAATATACACAAAAAACCAATATAAAAATTCACCTTAGAAAAAGATCACAGACTAACAAATTCCCTTTGGAGTTCAAGTGTTCTTACTCTGGATTAGATCTGAGCATGAGGCTCCTGTGCTAGGGTAAATGGATGGGGTATTTACAAAAAGGGAGATAAAACACAAAAACTTAAATTAAAACCAAATTCTGCCCTTAATAAATGACGCTCACATCTGTTTTGAACACTATTTCATGTTATTGTGAAATACAGCTACAGGGGACTTATTTCACAAAACAATGCTCCACAGCTTTATTCCCTACAAAGGAAACCATTTAAAAATACACCCTAACTTCAGCACACAAAGACTTAGCAAAGCCCCGATCCCTCAGAAACGCGGCCGTGGTGTCAGCATCGTTTCTCATTCTCACCAGGCACACTGAGCAGCGATGGGCACAGCCCAAGCACACATCAGCCCCTGGGAGATCCAGGGCCCCTGCTGAATTTGCTATCCCTGCTGTCAGCAGCCGTGTGCCCAGCTTGCTGAAGTGCATGCAGACCAGATTCAGCTGGAGTGCAGAGACAACACTGGCAGCTTGGAAGAAAAATCCATCGGAGTCCCAAAAGGCAAATATTGCCCAGGATGAGTGTTGCAGGAGAGGCCCACTCACGAACACAGGGAAGGAGAATTTTAACTCAGGCTATGGTTAAAATGTAAATTCATGTTTTGCTGTGCACAGACAAGCTCATGGTTTGACAGTGATGCGGAGCAAAACCATAAACTGACGATTATGCATCAGTGGACAGAAGTCACAACAACAGGGCAGGACAGGAAGGAAGGGGAAAATGTGTTAGACAGAAAGCAGTGCTTCCAGAACAACAGCTTTACACCTTCACTTGCGAAACAAGAAAATGATGCACTTGCCAATTCAACTGCTTCTGCCTTTTGCCCAAGGTTCAATTTAAGAATTAAATTACTGGGATAGCCATCTTACTGCCAGCTGCCACCTCCATCTACTGCAAGACAAGCTACAGACCGGGGCAAATAAAACTACACCGTGCTGGGCTCCCCCAAGACCTCATGCTGACAACTAAAGCTGCCAAGCACAGAGCACCAAGGGCCAAGCTGTACTTTTTATATCTATACGATTACAACAGCCTAAAACCCAGAAAGCAGCTTCCTTCAGACACCGGCAATGCTGAATAAGCCCACTTGATGATAAAAGAAAGACATTGTTTATGACAGCTACCAAAATCCAGAGAACAGCGTATTTTAAATTAGAAGACTCTACCTACTCATAAAAACAGGTATTTCAAGGACAGCCTGCTTATGATCCCTAATGAAGTGCAGGTGACATACACAGTTATGATAACATGATTTAGACAAGATGACGGCTCCTCTGACAGTCTTCCAGGTTTTGGAGTAGGAAGAAGGCAGGAGGACAGGAGATTGCAAAAGCGTAAAAGGCTCTTGAAAAATGCAAATGTTCTCCATATTCACGTCCAAAGGCATCCTGGACAGCTGGAGAGATGTCCCATCTGATGGAGCAACACAAAGTAACCCAAACACCTACACACTTCTAGGATGACAACTTGTGAGTATCAGAGCTAACAACACTGACATTCAGACTCTGCCAGTGGCTTGCTTACTGCAAAGATGGATGGAGATGACACCTGCAGAGGGATTGGGCAACACTGCAGAGGTTAATCAAGGTCACTTGTTATGAGTTCATCTCACTCATCTTGCACTGCATTTCTGTCCACATGAACCTACTGCCCCTGGGTGTCTGGCCACTTACACTGTGCATGGGAACACAACCTTGCATCTTAGTTTTTCTACTGCAGAAAGCACTCAAAGACTTTTGCTCAGTATCCCTGAGGTGCACTGTAAACCACACTGCAAGAATCTCATCTTCAGCCAAAACCCATGCTAAAACCCAAGTGTTGAGGGGAAACACCAGCAAGGAAAGCTAACTCTGATCCACACATCAAAGCGTTTGCTGTGCACAAGCAGCATTACCACAGATACAGCACATTTTAACAGCCTCAATGACATTCCCGGTCCTCAAAAGAAAAGCAGGCAGCCTTTTATTCCCCATCTGGTGGTCATTAACTCTAGAGAACAAACCTCAGAGTACGTCACTAGCTCTACTCCATCCCTCCATTTTGTACATGCTGCTTGTGTTGCAATGAATCATCCCCTTCACATGGATCTCCAAAGAGCTCCAGCTTCTTGTTTCCCAAAAGGCTGGATTAAACTGGAGAGTGCTCGTCTAACTTGTAAGGTGTCTTCCTAAGGCAAGTTTAAACCAGTACCTGCCCATCCCAGCTATTTTATCTTTCCAAAAACTGATCTTACTCACACACTCACCAGCATTCACAAACTGGGAGAAGACATAATTTGCTCTTCCTATTGCTCCAGGCCCAGTTAGGAGACACTCAGAGCAAGGTGGCCTGTATGGTGCAAGAGACTGACGTACCTGATACCAGAACCCTGCACACAAACCAAGAAGACACTGTCTCCCTATTGCAAATCCAGTGATTTCAGTAATTGCAGAACCCTCCACACAACATTTCCGATTTGCATTGTATCATAAGTATTTGTAAAATAATAAAGTACCACATAAAAAATGCCCACCTTAGCTCCTGAGATGATATTTGCATATAACAATATGCTAAAATGCTAAAACTGCAGAAGCTTTTTTTTTTTTTCTTCTTTGTGCTGCCCTTTGATAAGCACCTCAGTCTTAAGCTGGAGAAGGAATTAAAAGTCAGAAGCAAATGTCCAAGATGGAACTGAATCTCAGTCCTAGCCAGACAGCTTTACATCTATTTCTGTGCTGGAAAAAATCACTCCCACTATGTTCTGGTTTCTCCAGCTCTGAGAACAGCATAGTACTCCCTCTTTCCCCATTGTGTTGCCTATTTAAACAATATGGCCTCAGGACAAGATAACAATGTACAGCACAAAGGACCTTAAACCCAGACATCGCATCCATGAGTAACAAAATGTCCCTCCCCAGTGTTCCTGCCTTCAGCTTCAAAAGAGTCTCTCATCACATCCAACCCTTCACCCTCTAGTCCTGAGCAGAGCACCAAGCACTCCAGACAAGCTGACAGCTGGCAAGGCAGCACTGCACCAAACCAGAAGCTGCAATAAAATTGCCAACTTATCAGCTACTAATCTCCCTAAGGACAGCACAGACTCCATCCACCTGCACCTGCTGCAGAGCAGATGAGGGAAGACAACCTTCCCACCTCGTTATCAGGTCTCCAAAGAGACTGTGTGTAACAGGGTGTGTCTCCTGTCACTACCTCTACTTTTCTCCTCCTAAAACTCTGCTTACAGACCACAAAAATACCAAGTTTATTTAAACCCTAACTCCATAAATCTCTGCATTTTAGTTAGAAGATCACCACGTTTCTCAACTCTACCTCCAGCTACTAAAAAATCTGCAACAGACACTATAGTACAAAAGGGGAAAAATACTGAAGCATCTTCTCTCCTAGAAGGTCTTTATAAGCCATCTCTGCAAAACAAGAAAGTGCAACCTCAGAGGAAGAGGAGCAGCTGTTTTGACAAGTCTGGCCCTTGTTCAAATACCAGGATAAGCCTTGAGTAGTAAAATATTGCCATCAATAAAAAGTTCAACTAAAGTACATTGCCCTGGCCTTAAAGTACAGGTCATCTATTCCATGTTACATACACAGGAAAAGCTGCTGACGGAATTTGAAGCTGACATCATTCTCCATGTTGCTGGAACCAACAGTCCCTCTGCCTGAAAGCAGAAAACAAAACACTAGTAACACTTGCATCTTCAATTCAGCAATTCTTCTACTAAAATTTTACCCAATGACTGTTTGGAAGCCCTGAATTACCTTTTAATAAATAAAGGTTTTAAATAAATTTGAAATATACTTCCTTCTCTAAACACAAGACTACAAANGTACAGAAGTGACAAATGAAAGAAAAAACATTCTGGGTAACACTCCCTAAGTTCATGATCTCGTATGTCAGAAGCTGTGTTAGGCAATAGAGCAGAGTATGTGACAAATGCCAGGAAAAAATTAAAAAGCTATCTGCACTTGGGGTTTGCTTCATCCCTAGGAATTACTTTCTTGACTTTTTAACTATGAAGCCACGTCTCTGGCCAATATTTAAAAAATTTTTTCTTAAAAATTCTTAGAATTATTCCCTTTACACACTGCCACACATCTAGCTGCACCAAAGTGACAAGACATTTGGATGGAAACAAGACAACTTTCAACTTCCTGCTGCACATACTGAGTATTACAGTGAGCCCAACACTTCAGAAATTCCAAAGCATTTGGCAAAACTTATTGCAGGGCAGCCAAACAGTGGAGTTTAGACAGAAAAGCTGTATGCAGTTTATGCATGTTCAAGACCAGATCTCATATTTAATTTCTTCTTACCATTTATTCTTAAACACAGCAAAGTACTCAACTACTGAGGTCTTGGATGCTTGCTGCAAAAATTAGTAACACTATGCAAATCAATGACTGGGATTATAAAATGAGCAATAAGGAATAAAAGCCACCAGGGTCCTATTTTTAGAAAATCATTGAAAAATAGCATCATGGAAGAAAAATGGACATCTTGAAGAACGAGAACTGTGCCTTCATTGAGAATGTAAGAGTATTTCTACCCCAAATAAAGCTGCACTACGTGCTGAATGCTGTGTGTATGAAAGAGACTGTCAGCTGTACACTGCAGCTGATGAGATCAAGCAGGCACTTAGCTAGTTGTCCAAACAACTAAAACATCAGTGTGTTATCAACACTATTCTCNATTTAATTTCTTCTTACCATTTATTCTTAAACACAGCAAAGTACTCAACTACTGAGGTCTTGGATGCTTGCTGCAAAAATTAGTAACACTATGCAAATCAATGACTGGGATTATAAAATGAGCAATAAGGAATAAAAGCCACCAGGGTCCTATTTTTAGAAAATCATTGAAAAATAGCATCATGGAAGAAAAATGGACATCTTGAAGAACGAGAACTGTGCCTTCATTGAGAATGTAAGAGTATTTCTACCCCAAATAAAGCTGCACTACGTGCTGAATGCTGTGTGTATGAAAGAGACTGTCAGCTGTACACTGCAGCTGATGAGATCAAGCAGGCACTTAGCTAGTTGTCCAAACAACTAAAACATCAGTGTGTTATCAACACTATTCTCATACTAAATCCAAGAGCGCAGCACTGTACCAGCTACTACGAAGAAACTTAACTCTATCCTGCCCAAAACCAGGACACAAGCAAATTCCCACCATGGACGTGTGCTTAATGGACACAGCCAAAGATGAGTTACATAGACTGATCAAAATATTATAGTGAAGCTACAAGTACACTCCAAGCTTTCCTGAGGCAGAAATCAATCTCTCTCCAGTGATGGAAAGATACAGGCAGCTGCAGAATTACTCTGCTGCAAAGCTGAATTCCATGAATGTCCATCTGTCTGTAGGATGTCTACGCTGGGCAGAATTATGAAGGAAAATCTCCACCTTTTGGTGGGCACCAAGAGGCTCAGCATTCTGCAACACTGATAGAGAAGGAAGCCATTGTCTTGCTAACTCTCCCTAAAAAGCTCCTCCTCTGACGAAGGTATAAGATAAAAATACATACAGGGACACCCACACAGCTCACAACTGCACAAAGCATATGGCAAGCTTGTGAACACGAACAAATACACTCACGTCAAAAATATTGATAAGGAATCCAAAAACATCTACCGATCGGAAGCTCTGTGGGAAGCAACTTTTGTCTCTTTGAGACTGACAGGCGCCTCCAATTAAAACCATTTCCCAACGGTCTGATGCTGCCCCTCTTTACCCAGCCTTCATCCCAATTTCAGAAGTCAACACCTTCAAACTTAGAAAGGGATTTAAGTACTCCAGGTGGAGATGCACGGTGTTTTTCTTGAGGAGACACTGTCCGCTGAGGCTGAGTGACAAGCACCTACACTAACTTTCCTGCTGTGCCTCCAGTGAGCCTGCACTGCCCCCATCCCATCAAGATAAGCATTTCAGACATGTTCCAGCCCCTGCCCCCAAAGCCTCCCAAGACAGGAGTAAGGCATGCTCACTGCTGCCTGTCCTTGGGACTCCTCCGAGCTGGGAACGGGCAGATCCCAAACCCAGAGCAGCTGTCAGTGCAAGTCACTCTTCCAAACTGAACCACTGCTGCAACCACCTTCGAGAGAAGCTGTTGATACTCAAGCAACAGCCATGAAACAAGGGGAACTTCCCCAGGGTGAAGCAGCAATATTTTATTCTGGCAGAGAAACAGGCCTTAAGATGATGGAAAACACCACCAGAACTCTGTGACAACACTTGAAAATTTGAGAGGCAATTCTTACTTGAACCGCTGTCCCTCTCCTACTCATCTTCCCTCATTACAGAACTCCATCTCTATCATTAGTATTAATAGAGAACTAATTGCCAAGGTCTCCCACGTCTCCAGAAGCATCAAGCCTGATCTCCACCAGTTGTGTTGGAGGATCTCTCAGATTATTGTTTATTGTAAGGACTGGCACAAAACAGTATTTCCTGCCACCACTCCTGCTGACACAGACAGGGATTTTAAAAAAATCCTAATTTTATCTTAAAGAAGTCTGAGAATCATTGATGCTAAGTACACGTTACAAAAGAACAAATTTCAGGAAGACTGACTACCGCTCCATATTTTCCACTTTCATTCTCAACTATGGAGGTCTCACTTGTTCATCAGCTGAGCAGCTACAGAAGTCAAATTCAGAAACCAAATTTCCACTTGAAAACATATGCAGGTATGCTCATATGTCTGAAGCCAAAACCAATTTTAAAATTCTCCTTATACCATGCAGGTCACAAGAATCCAAAATTAACTTCACCCTTTCTTTTCACATCACTTTCCAAATGTCCTAACTCTCACTGCGACACCACAAGATATTACTGCAATTGACTAAGATCATTAGTTTAAAAGGCAAGCATTCAAGATGAAAATATTTCCAACTACAAACCTCATTAAATCCACTGGAACTATTTAGCATTTATGTCAGCCAGGACATTTTGAACAAACGCTGTGCTAAAAATACTGTAGTCTCATACACACCGGGAAACCACTACTACAACGTGTTCAGCTGAGCTAGGAAATAGCAGGAGCCTGCAGCAGAAAAGGCTCTCTCTGCTCTGCCTGGAACGGCACTTCCACGCTGTAGTAATTCCAGAGTTCAACCAGTGATGGACAGTGGAAGCCACCAGAGCACACAGAGGAACTCCCTGGAGCAGGCAGCTACTGGCAGAGTGAGGACAGCAACAACCGGGAACACTGTTTAAAAGGAGTAATCCTACTGCAGCTATGAAATGGGTTTTAAATTTATTTTCTACTTTTTTTTTTTCAGAAGAGCAACAAACTCACTGCTGAAACCACAGCAAGTCCATACCCTTCTCCCGTTCCCTTACCAGGAGGAACCATTCTGAAACCTAAAGATGATTCACATTTAAACGCTGACAGTGCTGAACAGCTCAGAATAGAGAGTCCTGCAGGGAGAAGGTACAGGAAGATGTGTCATGTGCTCTGTCAAAAGGGACAGTCCCAGGACAGCAAGGTGAGAAACACTGATTTCTACATCAAATATATTCTCTCAGATTTGGAAAGCTAAGACAGACCTTCAAAAATCCAGGCAGAAGCAGAATACATAACATTAAATAGATTTTGCTCCCATGTTTCGGAGGTTTTCTACAAAATGAGGAGCAGTATCTATAAAATTGGAAGCCACAAAGCCAATGAAATTTAATAAGCCAATAAATATTTTTGAATGACTACATGTCCTACAAGGATATGGGAAACTGTATCAGGACAACCAGCTCAAGCAGACTTGAAAGAGAGACTGTCCCATCTTGAAAAGCCACAGGAAAAAAAAAATCTGCAATGATTTCCTAGGTTAAACTGTATTTCCCTTAAATACTCACTGTGACATTAAAGCCCATCCCTGCAGTCCAGTAACAAAAAAGCAGATACACTGTCAGTGCTCCACTGATTTTAGCGGAACTACAGCAATTTACAACACCAGGAAGAATCTGAACTGGAGCCTCCCTCTAACAGGGCAGTGGCTTGTGCTATTTCAGCAGGTATTACTTTAACAGGAATCCAGTGAAATCATTAACAGAGGAATTTGAGTCAATGAGATGTTAAGTACTTGCTATAATTACATATTATTGCAGTTTCTGCTGACAGTGCAACTCAGGCGGTTGGAATTCAATGAACTATCTAACGAATATCTGAAGTCACAGTTGTAAATGAAATTAAATTCTGATTTGTGCTTGATCACATTTATGAGCTGTGTGTCTAATTTACATGAAGCCATGTAAAAAAAGCACACTTTTACACAGGTCCCCTGGTTCAAAATTTTTCATGTTTTACAAAGTAAACAAAGAAGCCCTGATAACTCATTAATAACAGAGAGTGCTTAACACTGGAGTAAACGGAAAAACATCTTAAGAAAACCTGCTAGGAGGAAGAAACACACGGGCCATTAACCCCCGAAACACATCTTCCAGCACATTTAAGTAATTCTGCTGAGTTTTAACAAAAACACAAGTTGGCTGCAGCTCCCAGAAACGCACTCAACTCCCCACTCCCACCAGACACCCATTAAGTTTTAACCTAAATGCTGAATGTGTCAGAACAATTAACACAACAGACCTCAAGGTCTTTAGCGAAGCCCTTCTGAGGCTTCTGCTGGGGAAAATAGATGCAACTTATGTAGCACATGATAGTGAAGAGCAGCTTACCAACAATATGTTTATTTACATTTCTGAGAAGTGTCATGAATGACAAATTTCCTTCAGAGTACTCTCACCTATCACAATCTGAAGATTCCCATACTGAAGCTACGCTGTCATATCCTAACAAGCCCTGTGAGAGATTGCTGTGAACATATTGGAAATCAATGCAAAAACAAAATTAAGCAATTTTGCAGAGATTGGCGTCTTATGTAAAATACTTCTGAAATTTAAAAAAAAGCAAAAAAACAACAACTAAGTGGTTGCAGACTTAAAACTACCCAAGTATTGTTCTGAGGCTGTGGGCAGCACTTCCCACAACGCAGGCTCACCACCAGCACTGCAGTCTGGAGCTAAGGCAGGGAGCCATGCAAGGAAGGAACAAGCTACATTCTTCTGGAACAAGCTACATCTCCACGTATCACAGAAAAGGCAGAGGAAATTTTCAGCAGAGATATCAATCTGCACCTAAATACCATTAACCACCTTTTGTACTTCGGATCCCTTGCCAAACATTTGACATTTAAAGCATTCGTGAGACATGTTCCCAGGGAACTTAAAAGACAGTTTCTCCCTGACATGTCACACACACAGAGAGCACAGGCAGTGCCTTCACGCTTCCTAAATCCGTGCACTTTGTTTAGCACAGCGGCTCTAACAGCAGCGCTAAGGTACACACAGCCCTACGCCAGAAGTGGTCCTGCTCTCCTTCAAAAAACTCTCACCCATCCAGAAGGCGCCAGCAAAGGCAGCAGCAAGGAAGCACAAATCTGCTCTCCAACAGACTGTTTCACAACCACTGAGAAATCCTAAAGATCTCTGCTATGTTGCTCTACAGTTTGTTAGCATTTAAATCACCCACACCTCTTATTGCACAGCTCTGTCATACATGAAACATGAATTTAATGCAAAACACAAAACGTACTGAAATTCCTTAACTTGTAAGGCATTTGGTTCAGCACTCCTGCTATTTAATTTGAATTTCCCTCTTGCTCATTCCTTCATGTTGCCAGCCTGATAAAAACACAGATGCCCCATGAGCGCTTGGGCCAACATAAAAAACCTGCCAGTTCCTGATAAGATGCTGCAGCAGTAAGGGCTTCGGGTTTTTTTCCCCCAAAAAATACTCACTTAAAAAGCAAGCCCCTCCTTCAAACATGTTTGAATTCCTGAAGTCACCTCTGTGAGGCTGGACAAATTCACACTTGACTCTTGTTAATGCACTGTAATGGTTACTCCAGTGATACTTGACCTCAAATTGCATCTTAACATTACTGGCCAAATCAACTGGAAGCAAAAAGCACTGCTCAGGGTGATGTCCTCAGTCTCCACACTGAGCAGTTCTGGATTTTGTACAAGTTCCGATCACAGGCTGCTGAGCAGCCAAGGCACTAATAGCAGTTAGTGGAATTTAGTAGTTTTGGAATGTAATTTGATTATTTTGCAAACAAAAGTAATTTTTATCTACTGCACTCTGCAAACACAATGGGAGAGCTGAAAGTCAAGATAAATTGCTTTTAGTCTCAACATTGTCCTCAGTAGTAAGAGGTTGTCACATCCAACCTGAGTAACAAAGCTCTTAAAGGCAAAACTCAACAGAATCCAAATCTGTGGAGGTGGGGGACATTTTCAGCATCCAAGCTGTGGCTGGAAACAACAGTTTTGGACTCCATTTCCCTTCTGAATGCTGAAGACTGCGAGGATGTTACTTGCAGAAAAGGCTGGCTGTTTTAGCACAATACTGCTCTCAGCATGGTCTGCAAACAGGCACTGCTAGGACTGAACATGGAAAATTCTTTGCAATGCGTACGGATACTAAAAATACAGCTAAGGTGAAAAAAATACCCACTAACGGCCAAACAGGAGGGAGAACCTGGATATTGAGATGGAATGCAATTACTCAAGTTGGAATTTGCCCAGGACACTCTTGCTTAGAATGATCTGGCTATTTAATGACAAGAAATAGCCAGGAACACGTATTTACTGCTGGCACCCCCTCTCATCCCCAACACCACCCTGCTATCAATGAAACGGGTGTGTAACCAGATCCAGGCTCCAGCTACAACCGGGCTGTGCCGTGGTGACCTGCAATGGGCAGATCCACCCAACCCATTGCAGCTGCAACAACTTGTGTGACCACAACCCGAGGTAGTGTGTCCACTGACCCAGATAGGAACATTAGTAACAACAGGAAGCTTCAAAGTGCTTAAGCTGCCCTATTACTGATACACTAGCCAAAAGTCACCCAAAGCATTCTTTATTAACAAAATGTTTACTGCTGCTACACACAACATTTAGAATGAGTCAGTACCAGCCCCCAGAAAAACTTCCCTCAAATGTGAAGTACAGGAGGCCTAAAAGGAGAGTTTGGCTCTACTGCTTAGCACTGGCTGACAATAATCAAAATACAAACCAATTCTAAACATCTGGGGGGGGGGAAAACGGCACTTGGGATTCCTACCACCCACTCCTAATCTTTGCCACTAAACAGGATCAAAACAACAAAATAAGAGCAAAAGCCTCAGCGCTCTGCCTGAAGGAGAATCGCTGCTCTCGCATCTGCACGTGACAATTCCCGATGCATGAGTGCAAAGAGCTCCTGTGCAGAGGAAACAAGGCTCAGAGCAAGCAGAGGGGACAGGTTTTCAGGGAAACCAGGGGTGGTCACAAGGTCAGAGAGTGCAGTGTCTATTCAGCATTATTCCCTTAGCAAGACTAACAGGATTACACATACCTTCCAGGGCTGAAAAGGGTTTTGGGGTTTAGGGGCCTCTGATCAATGACAATGATGTTATATGACTGTCATAAATAATTGCAATAGGAGGGAAAGGGTGCTGATGCCTACACTGGTCTGGATTTGTAGGGTGCACTTGATTTACCAGGAATTCAGTTTTTCCATCAAGGTGTCTTACTTTGAATTTCCGTATTGAATTCCTTCAACACATGGTAGAAATAAACACCACAGGAGTTTTAAGAGCTGTATGACTAAAACTCTTAGAAGACTAAAACAGCACATGGTCACAATAGAGGAGAAAAATCCCTCTGAAAATTTAACTGGAAGATGGGAGTCAAAAGGTCAAATATACATCACTTCCTCTATGTAAAACAGTACTAAATAACCAAAGCTTACCAGGGAATATTTTTCCCTAAATAAAGATGATTCTTAGATGAAGCAAGTATTTTCCAGCATAAGAAGGCTACAAGCATTCCTATACAAGCTTATATTTAAATTGCTCCAGGAGTTACACCTGTACTTCTTGGGAAATCCACTGCATCCTTTTTTCCTGATAAGAATTACTCATAGAGCCCCGCTATAAATTCAGAATGGAAATGAAGAGTTCAAAACCTGCATATTTGATACTGTCTGCTCCTTCTGCACACACACAATCACATTCCAATGAACTGACAGAAAGAAAGGTGCTTGCAAGCGTAGATCTGTAAATATTTACATGCAGTAGCCTACAAAGCAACCAGGCACGTGGACATCATCCAGAAAAGCATTCTAAAAAATAGTGTAACTATAAGTCAAGCAGATATTTTCAACCACCTTTTTTGTCCTCTACCACCTCAGCAGTCAGGGGACAGCTCAGAGCTCCCAACACGTCCCAAACAGTGACAGCAACACACACACACACACAAAGGTTGGTTGTATGTCCTCAACTCCCCTTCACTGTACATAAGCCCTTCAATTTGATACCTATCAAACGGAGCAGGCTTGCAATTAGCTTGCTTCCTCTAAAAATGAATAAATTACCAGAAAAAGTTAGCAGTCATCAGGCTGATTAGAAAAGATAATATTGTATGTCTATACATATATAGGAATATAAATATACATATAAACAGATATGCATATATATTAATATATAAATATACACATTTACAAAAAATTATATATAAGTATATATATATATTAAATTACAGGACTCCTGTAAATGTTTCTGAATGAAATGAAGTTAGCTTGCAAAGTCTCTGAAGTGATGCTGTCTACATTTCTGGAATTGTCTACACTATGGTATGTTGGGTTTTTTTAAAGTAGTTTTTTATTTTAATTTAAAAAAACCCATCCAACAAGTTAAAGTCACATCATTTAAATAGCAAGGAAGAAAATAAGACTGATCTTAAAATGGATGCAGCAGCTTCTTTTAAAGAGCAACATGTTGCAATCACCTTTCATTTTAGGGGAAGGGAGGGATTCCCTCAAAGGAACAGAGACGGGGAGCAGTGGGGGGAGGGAGCCTGAGATAAAAAAAAAAAAAAAAAAAAAAGGGGACTTGGGATTTTAATTTTTTTTTTTTTTAGCTAAAAACTTTGCTTTCCCCTCGGTTACAAGGGGCTGGTGCCGGGGATGGCGGCCCGGTGCCTCTGCAGAGGCGGCTCGGCGGCAGCTCGGGGAGGAGGAGAAGGAGAGAAAAGCCACAGAGAGAGAGAGAAAAAGAAAATGGCGCAGAGACTAAGTCCCGACCGTCGACAAGGCGACTTTCCAGGGAGGAATCGGGGCCCAAAGGCGACCCCGGCAGAGCCGCAGCGCTCGGATCGGGGGCCTGCGGTGCCCCCACTCGGGGGGGCGGGGGTCGGGGGGCGCCGATCCCCGCGGGAAAGGGGCGCTTTTGGCAGCTCGATGGGAACAATGGGGCCGGTGAGCGCGGAGCCGGGACTTAGTCTCTGGGACGCCATGTCTGTGCGAGGGGCGCGCCGGGGCCGCACTCACCGTTCGCTCGGAAATCCGCCTCGATCTGCGGGGAGAGCACACAGGGACACACCGTCAGCACGCCCGGCTCCGCGGCGCTCCGCGGGACCCCCACCCCCGCCCGCACCCTCCTTTTTAGGGGAATTTAACACCAAACGGGAACAGCCCAGCGCGATGCGGAAGGTGATGGGGGAACGGGTGAAGCGCCCCCCGGGCCCCGCACGGCTCATGGGGGGGACCCCTCCCGAGCCCCCCGAAGGGCAGCGAGCCGGGGCAGCGCGGCTGCCGCCCCCTCCCCTTCTCCGCCCAGCCAGGGGGTCACACGCGGGTCCCCGCTCCCGCTGCCCCCCATCCCAAGGCGGGGGGACAGCCGGGCTGACAGCGCTCTGCCCAGACCCATGGGGGCGGCCGCAGGGCACGGTCCCCGCGCTGGGGTGACGGGGGGTGCGAGGCGGCCAGCCCGGGGCCGGCACGGGGGGATGCGAGCACCGCGGCGGGGGTCCCCCGGGAGCGCGCCCCGCGGGCGGGCACGGGGCGCTCACCTGGGAATCGTTGTGCAGCTGGTCTCCGCTCATGCCGGAGGCGCGGGCGGCCGGGCGGAGCGGGAGGAGCGGCGGGCAGAGGAGCGCCGGGCGGAGCGGGACGCGGGGAGCGCAGCGCGGTTGTGTAACAGACTAAGTCCCGGTTTCGGCGCTCTGCGCAGGCGCGGCGCCTTTTAAAGCGGCGGGGAGAGGCCTGGCTGGCAGGGGGCGGGAAGCGGCCGCGCGGGTATTTGCATGCGAGCCACGCCCCCCGGAGCCGGCGTGATTTGCATGTAGGCCACGCCCCGCCGGCGTGACCGCTCCGACCCGCAGCACCCCCGCCGTGCGCTCCGCCGGCTCGCTGCTTTACATATCCGGTCCCGCCCCTTCCTCTCCCTCCTCCAATGGCGCGGCAAAGCCCGGCCCTCATTTGCATGCGAGGCCACGCCCCCTCCCCGCG
>VYZR01107428.1:1729-35017 GCA_013400675.1 Oxylabes madagascariensis | reverse complement strand
CATAAACCACACTATAAAGCAGTTAGTCTTTCACAGCATGACCTTCAAAGGTGTTCAAAGGGATTTTTTTTCCTCCAGCAAAACAGGCCTTGACAGCAGAACTGCAAGTTCTACTGTTGTACATATTGTTATTCTCCAGTGATAATCACAGTTATCATTAGTGTGTGTCCCAACCTACAAGATGAGCCAGAACACCTAGGATTAAAATGACACCCCTTGGGGGAAATGAAATCATTGTAAGAATTTACTGGAAATACAATTTCAGGAGTATTTTGACATCAAAAGATTCAGCTGAGCCTCCAGCAGAGTTTTCTCAAACCACTGAAGTACCTGATTTCCACTGAAACCTATGTATCTTAAATGCCCACATGCAGATAACAAGTATGGTTAAATTCAAAAAACTTAGCTACAGAGTTACAGAGGTTTCATTTTTCCTTTCTCTTATTCCACATTGGAGAGAAACTCTCTGGGTTGCAACTTGAGCATCAGGATCACCTTTAATGTAGGTATAAAAACTGCATTTGCTCACGCCTTCCAAATCAAATTGTCTAAATTGTTTCCTATGGGCTTTTCTGTTCTGCTCTATCTGTGTGCATTTCAAGTTGTGGAACATGCCTGCCAGACTACACTATTGAAATGCTTTTTAGTGTTCCTTTTCTAAGGAGATTTCTTTTTCAGTAGAGTTGGGTAGCACAGACTGTGTGCATTAATGAGGAGGATTACCCCCAAGATATGTAAGGGCAACCACTCTTCTGCAATGTTCTCAGAGCAGCCTGTGATGCTTTTAATCCTGATCACAAGCAACTGACACCATCAGTTAACTTAAGCTGCATCTGCACTGCTGAACTCCAGAGCACTTCAGAGGTTACAGACACACACCGTGAGGCCATATCCAGTGGGATCCATGTGCCAGTCCTTTCCTTGCCTTTCAGGGGAGCAAAGCTGGTTATAGCCTACACCAATACATGATAACATTCCATATGGCATTGGGGACAACTGTACAGACAATGAGGTATTTTGCTCACAGGCCAAAGTCATAGACACATTTAGATGAGACAGGCGATGGAAACAATCTGTGGCTGATTATGGCTGGGAAGAAATGACAGGATAAATTCAGCAATGTAAAGAGCAAGGGTAGGCTTTCATTTCTTTTTTTTTCCAAATTCTTTTGGGTTTTATTTTTAGCAAATTAGGGGATGATGTGCACATTTTCTCGATTGCTCATCTAAGTAAATCCTGTGTATTCCCCATCTTTTAACCTTATCAGATGCTTTCAATCTCATTAAAAGCTGTTCCACCTGTCCAGAACACTCTTTTGGGTGGCAGAAGTCTGTGTTAATAAAGTCTTATTTTTTATGCCGGTTGCATTTTCTTAAATTAAAACCAATATTGATTTGTCTCTGGTGCACAGAAGTATGCAAACTAACACTGAAGAAATCTTTATTATTTGTTTTTCCTTACAACTATAAGGCTCTATCTGCTACAAGCTGATAACCCTCATGGTGCAACCAGCACTTTTCTTCCAATTCTACTATCTGGGCGTATTTCAGGGATGTGTGAAAAATAATACAGGCAGATCAGCTCGGCCCTGCATCAGATGTATACAGCATGTATAAGTTTTGTATTATAAATATAAAAAATATAAAAAATGTATTTTAGGGATCTTTGCTCAGCAGAAATAAACTATTTTGTCTGTTCCAGCAAGAGCATCAAACCAATCCTTGAGGCTATGGTATTACAACACCACGAAGCATTTCACACAGGAGTGTTCAGCTGTTAAACACAGGATGAGCAAAAGAAGTCAGATTTTCTTTTCTCTGTTCTGTTTTGGTTTTACATGTTGGCGTCTAGCCATGAAGCAGATCTCTGGGCACTGTAGGAAACATAGACATCAGCTACTACCACTATGTATCTGATACTCCAGCATCTATTCACAGAAGGAGTACCAGCAAGTTTCAACTATTATCTGTTCCAGAATTTTGATGCTGCAACATTTATTTTTTTCAATACATCCTTGTGCCAATCTAAATCACAAAAAAACCTCAACAAAACAACCAACCCAGAAAAATAAAAATAGCCCACCAACAGCTTTGATGTGAGAAGACACATGTGGCAAGTCTGTGCAGACATGCCTGTGCTGCCTAGTGTGCCAGACATGTGCCCACAATATGATGGCCTCAGTGAGCAAAGGCTGCAAAGCCCACCTAATTAGATGGGTAAATAATTGAGCATGGACCCATATGCAGCCCCATGCTGCCATGGGTGCACTATCTGCAGGATTCTACTTTGCTTACTTATAGAAGCTAGCTTCCATATGCTGTAAGCTACACTCTGAGCCTGTTATCTAGGAAGGCTTAAAGCTTCTTGATTCATATGATGTGGAGTAAATATTTCATCCGGATAAAATAATTATTTGGTTAAATTATTCCTAACCTCCTTAAATGAGAAGTTCTGCCAAGAATCAACCACCTGAGGACTGGGATGATTAATTTTTGATGTGACCTACTGGCTAATTTTGGCTGAGGAACTATGCGTTTGCTCCAGCTACCACGATAGCCCAATCCTACACGACAGCCTCCGAGCTGGGAATGGCAGCAGTGCAGCTGCTGGTACAGCCAGTGGGAGAAAGAAAATAAATATATTACCTTGCCCTGGAAGAGCATGGCCCTGATAAGCTCTGAGCAGATGTGCTCTGGATCAGGATGCTGTTTGGTGACCCTATCATGACAAAGGCATTCAGCACTATTGCATGTTTCTGCACTGGAGACATCGCAGTATTATGTCTTCTAGAAGGAATACTTTGTTTTGCCTGGTGTGGATTAAACAGAAAGGTGTGTGAGATGAAAAAACCTTCCCACTACAATTTCTTCATTTGTATTTTTTTTTCTTTTTAACCAGAGAAATGCTTGATAAAATTCTTTTGTTCCAAACTGTGTTTACTTTTTATTACTGAGCACCACTGCTGGTATGTGAGAGACACAGAGCATGGGCTGCATGTCGAGAAGGAAGTCTGCTGTAGTGACTGGGCAGGGGCCACCTGAGGTTTCTGGGACAGAGCACAGCAAATGCTTCCCTTCCTGCCTCTACTCAGCACTCTACTGTTGTTTCCCCAGGCCAACTGCCCCTCGCAGAACACAGGATCTCAGCAAGTCCTGATGGCCAGTAGTAGCATTGCAATAATTTATCAGTCCCCTTGAATATTTGTCCCATCAGCTGGGATACAGAAATGTATGTCAGGCACCAAACTATGTATCATGAAAACTGTATGATACCTGATTTCTTTAGGACATGGTCTTTTCTACACTGGGACAATGATTCATCTCATGTAATTCAGGCATTTAAAAATTGTCTACAGCTGTACCAGTCTGACTTTACAGCTAATGGAGAAAAATAAGAAATACCAAAGGATGATTCACCTCATCCTAAGATAAGATGTCAAAGATAGGTGAGAAAAATTGCCCTTCAGACATAGTTATTCCTGTACATTAATTATTAATGGAGCCTTGAGAACTCAGGTTAAGTAAGGAAATCAAACAACTAAAACAGATGATCTCTACAATGGGTGTCCCAAATTTTTTATCGCCTCCACTTCCAGGAGAAACTGTGAGGCTAATTGATGAGCAGCCTTATTCTCCATGGCAAGTGTCCTGGCCTGTGATCCATACAGCAGTAGTATTTTGCAGAAGTTATGCTAAGAGGTCAGCAACTCCTTTATGTTTGTTTTCACTAATGGGTTTAAAGACAAAGGGGCATGGGGAACTGTGAAGAAACTTGGTGTGAAGAAAGTATACTGAGTTACAAAGTTAGGGAATTGCTGCCCAAAGCTGAACTTTCATAAAGCAGAATTGAGGTCATTTTACTTGATCTGCTTCTGGCAATGTTCAGTGAGGGCAGAAGATGAAGTCTGCAACAGCCAAGTGGTACCTGACTTCTCAGGCTAGGCTCTCCATGGGAATTGGATTTTGTATAGGTCTTCTGCTGGTTCTAGCCAGAGGGGCAAGTATGGCCCATAAAAACACAATATGCTACTTCCTACCCGCCACTGGTTTTCAAATTGTCTCCACAAACTAAAACTCAGACACTGCTGTGTACACTCATACTGGAATGCGATGTGACAAGTAAACCTGAAGAGAAGCTAAGAAAATACAGTAGTGGTTAAAATTGTCATGTATTCAGAAAGCATGAATCAGAATGATCTCACATGATCTCAGATATTGTACTGCTGCCACGGTCACATAACTCTCATCAGTATGAATAGAAGTCAGGCACCTTAAGGAGCGACAATACTCCACAGAGAAATAGAACAACAGAGATTTTAAAAGTGAAAATAATTTCCGATAGCTGTATCAGTTATCTAATTTTAGTGCCATCTTGAACTATATAGTATTTAAAGTAACATGAAACAGCAAGAATATTAATTCCTGATGTCAGAGAGAGGAGTTATTTCTGGCAGGTTTTAATGGATCTGCTGTATCACAGGGAAATTTCTTCCAGCTAGCCAGGAATAAAACCACCCACAAAACTTACATTCTAACCTTGTAATGGATCCACATTGGGGACAGTGACAAATTCACAGTTATGCTAAAGCCACATGCTGTGGTTACTGTCTCTTCTAAGACCCTGGTGACACTTAATGATTGTTGCTTATCTATTTTATAGCACCCAGAAGAGCGCTCCCTCTCTCACTCGAGATGAGATGCGACCTCTGCTTGAACACCAGCCTTCTGGTTAAGGGCTGCTCTGAAGTCAGTGCACAACATGAGTGGAGCCAAGGGCTTCAAGTGGTTACAGTTACCCAGCACTGCATGCAAGCACTTTGATTTATTAAGTGCTAAGTCAACACAAAAGAGTTTTTAGCACAACTGATGTCAAAAAGTAGAAGCAATGGTACAAAATGCAGAAGACACTCAACTACGCTTAGCCATCACAACCATGATGCTGGAAGAACATACAGCTGCAATGGCCACACTGCCAGCACAGAAGCAATTATTTGTCAGGTTAATTTGAGACAGCAGACGGTAGTAGCTTTTCAAGTCCGCTCAGGAGTGTCTCCCAAGGGCAGGAGCCACTCACTGGGCACTGCAGAGGAACCAGTCTGACAGGACCCTGGAGTCAGTGGAGAGGGAAAAAGAAAACCTGCAGATGAATAGTGTTTTGAGGCAGCAATATCATAGGAAAACTATGTATTACAAAGAAAATATGATATATCCCATCACCAGGAACGGGTCAGAAAGACCGGGACAGGACGGCATGTCTGCTGTCTTGGCAGAAATCAAACTGGAGCCTGCGGTGGGACTTGAGTTGGGTTAGGTACCACCGCCCGTGTCGGGAGCAGACCCAGAATACAAATCACATAACGTGGAGAGTTTTGTAAGAAACTGAAAAGAGGGTCTAGTTCTAGGAATACTGGTGGAGTCTCAGCCTCGAAACACAGGAGAAAATGGGACTCTAGTGCCAACTGCACCCGGCCCCCACGGCGTTGCTCTCCGCCGGCAGACACCTGAACAACCCAGCGGCTGGGTCCGGGCAGCCTCCCCGGTGCCGGGGCCGCGGGCCCTCGGGGCTGCAGCTCCTGCGGCAAAGCCCCCGGCCCTGCCTCACGCACGGCAGCGGCTCCGCGGCCCCGCCTGGAGGTGAGGGAGGGAGGGAGGACCCGGCGCTCCCCGCCCGGCGCCGCACGGGGGGAGTTTCCCCTCAGCGCGGGCAGGTGGGGCCGCTCCGACGCCCGCCCCGCCCCAGCGCCGCGGGGCAGCGCAGACACCCGCGGCNGAGACGCTGCGGGAGCCGCCCCGGAGCCGTGCGGGGCTCGTCGGCCGCCGCCGCCGAGAGGTGAGCGGGGAGGCGGCGGGACGGGAGCGGCGCCGGTCGCGGAGCCTCCGGGGAGGGCTGGTGCTGGGTCTGCCGATATCCGCGGTGAGGACCGAGACGCGGAGCCGCGGAAGCCGCGTGTGCGTGAGAGGGGTGACTGGAGCACTGTCAGGTTTAATCGTGCTCCTTTCTCTTTCCTCTGGCCCCCTTAATCCACCTCCCCTGGGCAGCGGGAAGGCCGGGCATATCTCCATGTCCCTTCTCCATATGTCGCAGAGGAGCCAACCCTGATGCCTGCGTATTTTATTTATTTTTTTATCCTGCTGACCTATTAAAAATCTGAGTGACTCTTTACGCTAACGTTTAGGGATGTGTATGAATTCTTCATGGCGTGCTACCCCATCCTACTAAAAGCGCACGCAAGCCCTGGGTGAACATACGCATGCAGGATTTTGCAGGGTGGAAGATGCTTCAAAAAAACTTGAATTTCAGTAGGTAGATTTTTATGTCTTGTGCTTTAAACCAACAAAAAGCAGGCTCCTGAACCCAAACTTACACACAGCACAGAAAATGACAGTATTAAATCCTATGGCCAACTTTTTTCACCCATCAAGAAAAAATAAAACCTTCTAGAAATAATAATATTCTGTAAAGCTTTTCCACAGCAATTAAATCAAACAATAGAAAACTGGAGCAAAAAGCTAGGAAAAAAAGTAGGGCAATAAAAAATAGAATAGCAATAAAATAGTCCTTCTGTATGATCTGAGAAGCAAAACGGCTCTGTGTTTTCCAGGGACTTAACCATCTGTCTCACAAAAAGGAATTAAGTGGAATGTTTGTGGAAAATAATAATTAAATTGTCACTAGTATTGACAAAGCAGTATTTCCTCCCTTGTTTAGCTGTTTGGCCCATCTACTTGTTCTGCCTTCTCCTCTTCCCAGGGCCCATCACACAGCATTTATTCACTCTTTAATTAGGACATCCAGTGCATGCCAGTGGGATGCTCTGGTCACCCACTGCTAATGGCACTGTCTGATGAGAACCTGCCAAGAGCCAAGGACTGGTGCCGTGCCTGCCCCGGCTCCTCTGTGCTCTGCTGGACTTGCTCCTGGCAGTGGTGCCACTGAAGTCAGCGGTGCCACTTAGAAGCTGGAGTTTGTGGGACTGCACCTTGATAATATCAAAAGGCTGAAATCTGTAGTAGCTTCCTTTTTTCTATAAATGCTGTGTTTGCATTGCTTTTCAATGTAACAAATAGTCCAAAGAGATGGACAGACTTGAAATGTCAATAAATATTCGAGCACCATTATTTGGCAGGAGCATTCAATGAAAGTCATTAAGTGGCTTTACTATGGTAAAGCAGGATTATAGTATTTAGGGCTGGCCTAGGTTACCATAGAGATGACGATGTGGTGAGATGACTGCATCCAGATCCTACTTACCAGGGGTTTCAGCGTCCTGTTGTATGCTGTTGCAAGAGGATATTATGGGCGGCTGACTGCTAAAGAAGGGTATAATAAAACATGAAAGGAAATCCTGCAATTTCTTTTAAGGTAGAATTAAACGGGGTTTTTTGATACTTTTTTTTTCTTGGTGGGATCCTTTGTAGAATTTGCAGGGATTTTTCTGTTTATCCCTACTGACATTATACAGCATTGCAGTTGGGAGCCTGTTTCTTGCCTCTGAACAGAAGCAGAGAAGTAATTTTATACCACTTCACATTCTTGAAAATACGTGTTTTAAAAGTGAGCTCATTTTCATTGTATTTTATCTCATTAGCCTTCTCAGGACATGACATTTTTACTCCTGGTGTTTTATTTTTCAGTGAAATTGTCATTATCTATTGTTTCTGCTTTATGTTTGGTCTCAGTGGTCGTTTTGTCAGTGAAAAGGCATGATTAGTTCTTTTCATTGAAGAAGAATTACTTTATAGCAGTTCAGGATTTGACAACCAGTTTAAGCTGATGTGTGACTGAGCTCTCATTGAGCAGGAAGGGACCCTGCTCTTTCCCTAGCCTGGGCCATACATTCCTGTCCAATTCCCTGTGCCAGAACTCTTCACCATGTGACAATACAGTGAATGGACAGAGATTTTGCCTTCCTCCTGCAGTTAATTAAGCAAGCACTCAGTTTACACTGCAGATGTTGGCATTACAAGTGGGGCTAGTCCTGTGAACAGAGTGTTTAAATCTGTGCGTAACTCTCTGCAGGATCAGGACCAATTGGCTGGCAATGCTGCACCCTTTTCTTCATCCTAAAATGCTCCTTGGATGCTAACTGGCAGTTTTGGCTTTGGAAGGATTACAAGACTGGGTTGGTATTGTATATGGGGGATTGAGTGTTAATGCAAAAAAGACCTGTCTGGGTTTTTTTGTTCTGAACTACACATTTGGTACTTCCCAGTTTCTGTCCGTACCTCATCAGCGAGGATGGCAGGAATTCATGATTGGTTAAGTCAGTTTATTTAATTCAAAACAAGCAGGAGAAAAAAATCCAGTCGTTCTACAGATTTTGCATCGTGTGTCAGGGGGAGAAGAAAGATGTGTCACATGAATGCTTTTCAGGTGTGATGTTTCACAAGCTGTCATTGCTGTGCCTCTGGCTGAAACAGACAGGTTGACAGCCTTTTTTTAACTCACTTGGAAACACACCAGAAACTGCCATCATAATATACAAATCAACCTATGTTGGTCAAGCAGCTTCCATGCTATTATGTTGTCTGTCACAACATGATTTGCATTAATTTAAGTTATTTTACATTTACGCATTCATAGATTAGCACAAGCTCTTTTTTGTTTTTCTGGACACTGACTCCTCCAGGAGTACTTTAGGAGCTAGGTAAGTTTTGCATCTCAGCTTTGGATCTCTAACTGCTGGAAGGCTGCTGGACTTCTGAATCATTTCAAAATCAACCTGTCAGAGTTATACAATAGGTTTGTTTTTTTTCTTGGAAGCAGTTCTGCTTTTTTGTCTTTCCCCCTTTCTTGTAAGTAGATTGGAAAAACAGGCCCTAAGCTCTGGAAATTAAGTATTATTTCTGCAACCCATATTTTAGGTGTTAGACAGTAAGAACTAAAAGCCAGTCCTTTGCTATTGGAGTGGCATGTGAACAACAAATGTTCTGATTCTGTCAGTCAAAGAAAATCTGTTCATGGGAGAGTTTTTCTCTTATCCTGTAGCTTCTTTCATCTTTCCTTTTACAAAAACTCCCTGCATTGCATTAGTTCAAAAAAAGGCTACCGTTTACATTTGTCTGTACAGTTGTGGTGGATTAACCCTGGCTGGATGCCACGTGCTCTACTACTCCTCTCCTCAGCTGGACAGGGGAGAGAAAATAAAATGTAAGCCTTGTGGGTCAAATAAAGCACAGTGAGCTATCACTCACCAGTTAGTGTTACGAGCAAAACAGAGTCAACTTAGGGAAATCAGAATAGGATAATGGGAAATAAACCCAAGTCTTAAAAGCATCTTCCCACCATACTTTTCTTTTTCCCACACTTGACTTTACACTTGAATTCTTTACCTTTCCCCCTTCCAGTGGTACAGGAGGACATGGACTGGGCATTATGGTCAGTTCATCACGTGTTGTCTCTGTTGCTCCTTCTTCCTCACAATCTTCCCCTGCTCCAGCAAGGGAGAATGTTCTCCACAAAATTCTGTAGCCTAAGTCCTTCCCATGGGCTGCTGTTCTTCACAAACTGCTTCAGCATGAGTCTCTCCCATTGGGTTGAGTCCTTCAGGAAGTCTGCTCCAGCATGGGGTCACAAGTTCTGCCAGCAAATCTGCTCCAGTGTGGGCTTCCCACAGGGTCATGGCATGCACAGCATCCACCTGCTTCAGTGTGGGATCCTCCACATCTCTGCTCCACCATTAACCTCCATGGCCTGTAGGGGCACAACTGCCTCACCACGGGCTGCACCACAGGCTGCAGGGGAATCTGCTGCAGCTCATGGTGCACGTCCTCCCTCTCCTTCTGCCCTGACCTTGGAGCCTGCAGAGTTGTTTCTTTCACATATTCTCACTCCTGTCTTCTCTGGCTGCAGTTTGCTCCTGCGCAGTAACTTTTTCCTCTTCTTAACTCATCCCAGAGGCACTGCCAGCATCACTGATGGGCTCTGCCTTGGCCAGTGGAGGGTCTGTCCTGGAGCTGGCTGGCACTGGCCTTATCAAATACGGGGAAGCTTTTGGCAGCTTCTCACAGAAGCCACCTCTGCAGCCCTCCCGTTGCCAAAACCTTGCCATGCAAACCCAGTACAACAGTGTAAGAAATCCAGATGCTCATGAAGTCAATGGGAATTTTCCTTGACTACAGTGGGGCTGGGGTTTAAAGTGATGTCAGACTCTGGCTTTATCAAAATTCTCTGTGAAACTTAGGTGGCAGTTTCTAGTTGCAGGCTACGAGCACAAGCTTTGTTCTCTTCAAAGCCATGGAAGTGAGCAGTACACAAACATACTTCTTCAATAACAATTGATAATTGAGTTTTGAAGTTTGGTTTCCACAGTAGATTCAGAAACAGTGAAAGTAAATGTCATTTGAGTGTATTGTAGTGTGAGCTTTGGAGTTTGTCAGTGCCATGTATCCCAAGAAGTTTTAAATTTTGATACAGGAAAATCAGGACAAAGATTGTTCATGTGCATTCATGTGATAAAATTCACTGGTGCTGCTTCTTGTTGTTCAGGATGAGGTCTGTACCACTCATTCTCTGTGACAGAAGACCTTTGAGACAGGCAGGAGAGTTGGAAGAATCTGTTAGTCCAATACCTGGACAGAATTTCTGCCAAGACATTTTGCAGCCTTACAGGAAATAAATACTTGGATTGTACCCCCAAAATCAGGCAGCTTTTCACATGACAGTGGCTGAAAAGCCTCGGTATCTGCTTTGAGGATATGTTGTTATATATCTAAAATCTTTCCAGTCAGAAGCAACCAAAGTTTAGACTTTTGACTGAAACATCAAAACTCTAAATGGTCAGAACAACAAACCAAGACCCCTGAATCTAAGCGTCTTCTCACACCTCCCAAATCATAACCATAAAACCAAACATCTCTCTGTCTTGCATTCTGATGTAAAAGTCTTACTTCTTTTTCTGGGTCCTGGCTGTACAGCTCTGTCCAGATTGCAAACTAATAAATGCAAGGATAGCACTGTGACTGTTGAACATGCTGCATATTTAACTGCATGCATTAGCAGCCTTTTATTCTGTAGCACTTGAAAATGACAAGTTTGTATCATAGATTAGTCAGACATACTATATAGTCTTGTACTCTGTGTCAAAAAGTCCAAAAGCAGATGGGACAGTCCTGTGATCATCATCACCTTTCACGGTTGTGTTGCCAGTCTGTATGTCTCTTCAGAAAGAGCAAGGATCATTTTGGGGAAAGAGAATTCCAAAGTGAAAAGCAGCATGTACATTTCTTCAAGGTATTCAGGATGATCTATTTGACACCTGCTTTTCCATCAAGGCCATTGGCCAAAACAGAGAAACCGAATAGACGAGATGAATGATCTGAGCAGAGCAACGCTTTGACCTAATTCATCCAGAAATTACTGGCTTGCTACAGGAGTAAAATTCTTTGGCCTGTTCTTGCCAATAAGATTAGATAACCAGGCAATCTTTTCTGTCCCTTTAATTTAGATGCCTGTCTGCCTTTTTAATTTAGACACCTGTCTGCCTTGTTCAATGGAAAAAAACCAAAACATTTTAGTGGGAGATACTGAATTGCCTGCTCTAAATTCTTGATGTAAAAGTTGAGCTTAGTCAGAGAAATCAGTGCCAGAAAATCTTTGCCTGAACACTCAGGCTCAGCACATGAAATTCACATTATAGTAAAAAATGTTATGCATCCAAGGCAAAAAGTGTCAGGCAATGAAAATAAGGCTATTTTAACAGAAACCTATTTTATTTCTGTCTCAGAATGGTCAGGAAGTGTTAGCTTCTACTAATGTAAACAGCATGCATTACACTCAAATTTCTCTTCTTTCCCTGTTGAGTTCCAATGATTACATAAAGTCATTTTATACTTTGTTAAGCTCTCAGTTGCATCATTGCTGCTAAAAGCATTCCCATTGTTTGGTCAAATCTGGGCTGACAGCCTACAGGTACTCTTGATAGTAAAGGCTTGCCACAAAAGTACCTATGGCTGCAGCATGCACTTCTGCTTTGAGATCAGAAGTGTTTTCCAATCCTAGCACAAGCTAGAATGGCTCAGATCTCCAGGCAATATAGCTGAGCCCTGACCCACGAAAGGCAATCGGAAGAAGTACAGAAACTTTGCTTTTGGCAGGGAGCAGAACCCAGGATTCTTCTTCCTCACCCTCAAAAACGTTTTTATTGTTTCTCTGAAAAGTAATACTGCTTTAGTCTGAAGGAGAGTAAGCATTCTTTCATAGACTTGATGGCTTGGGCATGTGGTTGATATTTGGGGGTTTTAGTCTTGTCAGGCAAAGGAAGAGGTAGTGACAAGTTTTTCATGGGGCTTGCTGAGAGCTCTAATTATTGTACAGAAAGGCAAAGTAGCAGCAAGAATCAGTACTGCTATCTTTTAAAGTAATTTAGGTTTATTTTGCAGAGGATTCTGGGCTGAGACACCCAAAGCAAGAACTAAAGTCCCCTGATTGCACAAGCTAAGCACTTCATCACCATGGTCCTTAGTATTTTTCTGCTGGCTAACCCTTGGTAGCTCTCATGCACTGATTTTTGAGGATCCAAATCAGTGGGCATCTAATTGTACCCACCCATGCATATGTGTGCAGAACCTGTATGTATGCTCCAGATTCCATTCCAGGAGCTGGTTACAGATAGAACAGCAGTGTTGTGTGGCTCAGACATACAGCATCTGCCTCTCTTGCAGGAGAACTGGGAGGTGCATCCCACCCACAGATCAGCTCTGTGTGGGAATATGGCTCTGTCTCTCCACCTTGGCCTGATTTTCATGAAATAAATAAAAGAAGTCAAACATCTGTGAGTCATCCAGTAGGTCACAGTTATAAGACCAACAGCAAAGTGTACCAGCAGCATTTCTGCCATGGCAGAGAGAAGTCTGTGCAAGCTGATTCCTTTCCTTCTTTCAGATTAGGGCTGTCATGCTGGAGGTTTTGCTGTGCTATCTGATTTGGCTGTCTTGGGTCCTACGTCTTTGCTGCATTGCCAACTGCCAGATAAACCTGACCTCAAAGTCAGCCTTTGCCATGTTTAGCACTGTGGCGGGTCTCTCCTTATTTGAATCCAGTCCAAAATCTGTGTAGAGGCAATGTCTGCAGGAACCTGGAATTCTTCTTGAAATCAAACTACCTGTAATGTAATTTTTAGTTGCAGCTAGAATGACTCTAAACCTTAAGTTTGAAGAAGTATCTCAGCAAAGAAACCACATATGATCTCCAAAAATGAGAAGGGTGCCATTCACCATGTATCTAAAGGATCTCTGCCTTTCTTAGCATAACTTACTTAATTTGTCAATAAATCAGTGAAACTGTTCAGTTTCTAAAAGTGGGGCTTTTTCTTTTCTTAAGTACCAGATCTAGAGTTTTTCTGGGAAAAAAAGTATTTTCATTATTGCCTCCTCTAAAAGTTATACTTTATTTTCCTAGGTATAAGTCTCAGAAAAGTGGGACTGTTTGCTTCCCTTTGAAGTCTGTTGTAACCTCTCACATTTGGTCTTTCTCAAGCACAGTAGTGACATATTTTAGAAGATTTCTGGTGCTTTGGGCTCTTCAATCTGTATGTCCTTTCCATAGTGATATAAAAAGCAAAATCCAGTTTTATCTTAGAGCAGGAATTTAATTCCCTCCAAAAATGTTGCCACATCTTCTGTATTACATGCAGTACAGAGCAGGTGTTGGAAGAGTGTAGTACGTTTATGGAGATCAAGTGCTGTTCTGGAATGCAAAACCAAGCCTGACTCTACTTTGATTTTCAAAAATCTGTCTAAACTAATTTGCTTGATTTGGCTTCTCAGTGGATATTCTCCTCCTTCTTTGTTAGTACCAACATTGCGAAAGTGTTCGTAGAGACTTTGAATGTGTTTGCAATTTGTTGACAATACAGTTTAATACTGAAAAGTATTTCTGCAGTCAACATTACCACATTACAGTACATTACACACTAATGCTTAAATGAGGCTTTTAATCATCACAAGCTGATGCTTTGCTTCTAGTCAGTGCGCCTCTGGTGTATGGCAGTTTCCAGAATTTAAGGTCAGAAAGGATTTCTGGATAAACTAGTCAGCTCCTGTCAAATTTTATTTACCCTTGCTTCCCAAGTGCCTTCCTGCAAGGCACATACTCAAGATCCCTTTCATCACATCAGAATAAGGATCTTCCCATGTCAGATGAAATGTCCATGTAGACTAGCATCATGCCTCCTACATGAACCATAATCCAGTATTGACAGAAGTGTGCGGCAGGATAAAAATGTGTATTTCTCCATGGGGTACTTCTTTGACTTTGAATATTAATACCCTGACAGTTCTCTTACTCAGGATCCTCCTAAGCTGAATATACTTTTTGGGTTTTGTTCTATAGATTACCTTGAGCTCATCCTTCACTCTCCCCATCAATTACGGTAAACTTTAGTTAACCACAATATGCTCTAGCGGTCTTTTTTTTTTTTTCTTCACCTCAGTAGGTAAATCTTTTGCTTTGTTTACACTTACACTTGATTTGCTTTGGGTTTCTTCACCAGTCTGAGAAAGCCTTCAGCATGCAGAATTTTCATGTGCCTACACTTGTGTGCAGTCATCAAGTCACTGAGCAAACATGCCAAACCCTGAAGAAGTGTCAGCGCTGCATTTCTCAGGTTGACTAAGGCTTGCTGTACTAGTTCTCCAGGCTTACTAGCACAAGCCATGTTGTTTCCAAAGCCACGTGGCTGTTAGAGGCTGCCTAGGCTAGCCATCACCTTTTTGCTTGGGAGCTGGTGTGCAGCATGGAGACAGAGTAAACCTTTGGTTGCAAAATGCTGTTCTGAGTCTCTCACTAAAGTTTTTGTTGGTTTTTTTTTAATGTCTCTGAAATGACTTGGTACTCTTCTCTGTCTTCAAAGATTTTGAAATGCTGCTTCCAAAATATAAAGCCTTGAACATACATGCTTCCATCTATTCAACCACCATGTTCCATTGCAAATGTACTAATGCTGTAGAGGAAGGGTAACATTTTCCCTGTGGGTACTCCATATTTCCCAGTACACACATTCAAGGACTGCATTCGTCCTTTCAGTTGTAGCACCACGCTGGTATGTTTGGTACTGCTGTCAATTTAATGTAGTGTTAGCTGTGCCCAGATATGATGAAAGCAACCAGACTTCAGCTAGAAGTGTAGCTGTGAGCCCATGTGTAGAATTAGCTGCAATTCTGCATAAAAAGTTTTGTTACATACAGTATGGTGTTGCCATGCCATACTTCTCTCTTGACCTGTAGTGCATTAGTGATAAGGACACCACATCAGCCCTGGAGTTTTTCCCAAAGGTACTGTAATCACTCAGAACTTGTTTCTGACCATTCTTTTTTTTTGTTAGACTTTCTTTACTCCAAGGGATATTGGAGAGAATTTGCACTTAATCTTTGCTAGATTTTGCCTTTGTAGGAGTGTTATTTCCTTTTTGCTGTGAGAACTCCTGAGAGACACTGCTCCTCCCTAACAATTTCTGCAGAGTCTAAACTGGAAGGAACTCAAAAAGATAGTTTCCTTTTTAGAGAATGTTTGTCTCTGTGGATATCACTGTTAGGAAACCTTTTCTCTGGTCATGATGAGTGTTTAGAACTTGTATATTTTTAGTTTAGCTTTGTTAACTATAATATTGATTTAATCAGGCTTTTGATAAAATTTTTATTATTCTTTATTTCCTCTCTTCCTCCCTGCCCAGACACACACTGCCTTTTCTTCCTCTGAGTTTCTGATGAGGACCTGCTGTCCGCATGTTTCTGTGTGGTCTGTAGTCATAAGCTGCAATTCTTAAATGTTTATTTTTCTTTGTGGTTGTATGAAAATGTTGTAGTTATGAGATAAAAACCAATTCATACCTCTATTACATATTATCAAAAAATTACAGCACCTTGAGAGGTCGAAATTTGCATCCACACTTGAGTGTGAAGGCAATACTATAAAAGCCATATATCCAGCAGTCAGGGCAAGACACCAGGATTGTATTGTACCTAACTTTAAAAAGGGAAAGCAAAAGCATTATTCTTCCTGCTATTTTTCTTGAGGTGGCACATTGAAAGGCAATTGTACTTTTTTCTTACAAACAGGAGGTTAATCAAGTGGTTAAGATTTAGAGTTTAAATCTGTAATAGGACCCAAGCAGTGCAGGCCCTTTCAGAGAAATGGCATTTTTATGCTCCAAATGTTTTCCCCATCTACAAAGAGAACATTTTTTTTGCTCCAAATTTCACAGATCTACTCAGTGACCAGGTGTGTTACAGCCTATTTTTATAAGTATGCAAACTACTCTACACTTGACTCTGCTTACACTTCACCTGGCCAGTTCTACTTTTAAGTCATTGTTTAGTTTTTAAAATAAATATAAGTAAGGGATATTTTTTCTCTTCTGATGATCCTGCCTCTTTGGACGCCTTAATCATCTCAGTCAGATGACAGCCCTATCCTAAGGGACTTCTCTACTGAAGTAAAAATTCAGCAGTCCAAGTTTTTATAAAAACATTTTTTTCTGGACTATGGTGGAGTGAATGGCATTCTGTCATTTCTGAACCTGAGGAGGATAACCTGCTTACGTAAATTAGAGTTGCTTATGTTAGGGAAAGCACTGCTTTTATTTACCATGAGACTGAATCAGAGCCATTTCCATTTGTGAACTGGACAGAAGTAACCCAATTCCTCCCACAAGCACATATTCCCCGGAGAAAATGGGTCTTGCTAGAGGAGGTGGTTTGGATCAAAGGCTATTGGCACTGCACAAAAAAAACGAGGAGAGAACAATTCAATACAAGTGTTTAATTGGATTTTATCAGAAGGACTGCCAAATGAATGCAATGCCAGGAAACTTTACCTGCAGCTCTTTTTTACAGTTTCTTTATCAGGAAAACTGTGCCTTCTTATCTGTGCTGTTACTTGAGCAGTGTCTCATAGAATTTAAGGTTAGGGCCACACATTCAGGATATTGTGTGTCTTTGCCAAGTCTGTAAATACAGTTCATGTTTGTTGGCAGCTCCTCTGTCCATTAACATTACATCATCCCTAGACCAAACCCATGACAATGAAAACATTTTCAGAGCAAGTAATTCAGCTTCTGACTTAAAAGTCCCCAGTGCAAAAGGTGACCTCAGTCCATAGAGTACCTTGTACTCTCAATAGCTTGCCTCCTTTTCCAGTACCTATCCTGTTTGTGAGTTTTGAAAAAATGTTAAAACTGAGTTTATTTTAAGCCAAATGAGATTGTCGGGGGGTCAGATTGTTCTGAATCATCACAGCTATCAAGTATCTTCTGCAGTTCTGTACTTTTTAAATATTCTGTGTTGCCAGAACGGCAGTACAACTCTTTGATCACTGTAGATAAGAAAAGAACAGAGAAGGAGTTCAGTATTATATTTCCATCAGGCCATTTCAGCATCTTCCTGTTTCATACTAAATCCATGACCTTTTAACTCGTATCAGTCATGTTGCTCAGTATTGGAAAGGTTCCACAACTTCTCTGAATTGGTTTTTCAGCTTCATCTTTGTGTAATTCTTGTATTTTGCTTTCAACTAGACAGAGGCGCTGAGATTACTGGAGTGGTCAATGCTGTCATGGTCATTGCTGTCACTGACAAAGTCCTCAAAACCCTCTTTGAGCTTTTCCAAGTCTTCAGCTTTCCCATATAGTTCCTTTTTGCCTTAATTGCATGTGGGACTTTGATTTAAGTCCTTCTCATGCTCAGCATGAAATTCAGCATATTCTTGGTAATTAGCTTTGGATAATTTTCTTCAGAATTCTGCTGCTTGCCATTAGCGAGCAATGCCATCAGTCCTTCCTTCCCCTTGTGATTCCTCAGGGGAATTGTAGTGGGTTAACACAGGTGTTTGTTATAAGCTTCTTTCTCAGTAACATTTCAAATGTGTCAAATCAAACTTCTAAACCAAGCAGATATTTGAATATGGGAAAATGTATGATTATCGTGCTTGAGCTGGATCTCACCCCTTTTTTTTTTTTTTCCATTAGCTGGGAAAGTTGAAAAGATAAGTTTTTTCTGGTTATTGTTGGAACTACTTTGAATATTCTAAATGTTCTAGATTTTCCAATGAAATTAGTTAGATTTTCCTTTGGAACATAATGCAAGAAATCCATTTCACCATAGAGAGATATTACTGGTATTAAAGTTACTATTTTTGACTTCTCACATTTAATCACCCATTCTTGTAATTTTTGGTAGCATTCTCTTTCATTCTTCCTTTATAGTTTCACTTGCAAAATCAAGCCATAGACCAAGAGCTTGAAACTATCTGAAGCTACTCAATCCTTCTTGTAGGGGGGGTACGTAGAACTTACGAGAAATGGTGTCAGAAGTGAGGTGTGTCAGGAATGGCCAGAATATTGTCAGTTACAGTAGTTGCTCTGTGCACTGTTAAGACTCGATGAAAAACGTAATCGCATTACAGGGATGATGTCCAGTTTCTTAATGAGTCAGTACATCTTCCACAGACACACCGAGTGTGCACACAGATCACTGCATTTCTTGTCTACTTAAAACCACAGAAAACTCAGCAAAGCCTGACCTACAGAGTTTGGGTTTGGACAGCAGGAAGTCCGCCACTAAAGCTAGCCAAAGTTCATACAGTCATAGAAAGTTCCTAAGTGCCAGATTTTTAAACACTCAGATGAGGAATACAAACTTGGTGAAATCTACTCATTCTAGTAAGTTTTAAAATGCTGTTGTTATCGTCTGAAACTATCCAATACCCAGAAATCAGATCTTTGCACTGATTCAGCCTAACTGAATGTGATCACATGTAGTAGAAAGTCCTTTACCGGGCAAGTGCACAAAATAAAAAGCCATGAGAGAAGAGTGATACTATCATTTAAGTAAAGTTTGCATTGCAAGTATGGGCTTCTAGATTTCCACTCTGTGTCAGCAGTTTCCAGACAGTGTCACTTACCAATTATGCTTTCAGTAAAAAAAAAATTAAAAAGTTAGATCTTCCTAATGCTAATTTAACAGGGTAAATGAATCATGTCTGCTGAAAGGAAGCCACAATGCATATTTTACATAGAAATTAGTGTTTCTTGAGGACTGTGAAAAAACTGACAAAGGGGGTTTTAATGGAAATTAATAACCTCCTTAAAAATAGAGTCAGGGCTGCAGATACTTATTAAATTATATTAAGTACATTTAGACAATTTTTATGCGTCACTCATCAAAACTTAAACCAAGTTTTGATGCTTGGTTCCAAGTCTGGGAAATTCATAAACAAACATAAGGCAAAGAAATGGCACTTCATTAAATTCTAAAAACTGTATTTGTGAAATGAAGGTACAACTGAGTGGTGATTGTGCTGACAGGGACTAACCTACTTATAGCTATGCCCTCCCTGTATCCTTCCTTTTCCCACAAGAGACTTCATGTTCTAATTATCTATTGTGATTTTTTTCTTGCTTCTACTTTTTATTAACAGAAGCTATAAATCTTTGAATAAAGACATGAAGCAATCTTTATGAAGTCTGATTAACACCTTGCAAATGCTTTACAGCTACATATGCTGCCACACAAATGTGAGATTGCTCTTGTCCCAAGTACAGAAAAAACACTTTCATGTGTTTCACAAACACTTAGGATTATTAGCATACTTATGGTATCTTTAAGATACTCTAGGTATATTACTAAAGGAGACATAATTTTAATGCTCCCAAACTTCTGACTTAACAGAGAATATATTGGTTTTAAAAATAATCATCTTTTTACACTTTGTTTTAAACAGGGGGAATGCATATGAGGAGCACTGATACGAAGAAAACTTCCGGAAGGTCATGCAAAGGCAAACTTGGCTAATGGGGAATCGCCTTCCAGAGTAGACTGCAGCCTCAGCCTTCCACTGAAATAGTTGCACAAGGTGAATATATTATGATAGTACTCCTAAGCATCTGCCGTTAAACGAGATTTTCGCTCATCATCCAGCGTAGTGATGGGACCAATTAGGGACCAGTTGTCATGAAAAGGATTGCAGTGCCTGCAGACTGCTTAAAATTTCTGCAGAGCAACGGGAAAACCAGGATTGCTTTCAGGCTGCTGGGCGCTCCTCGGGGCGATCCCCTGTCCCACCAAAAGAGCTCAGGTTTTCGGGGCCGAGCTAGCGCAGTTAGCCGCGGGGGCGGCCGAGCCGCAGGGTGCATCCCCCAGGGAAAGGAGAAGCGGCGGATTAGCCCCGGAACCAGAGACGGCCCCGCCTGCCAGAGCGGCGGCCCCGAATACTAATCCTGAGAGGCGGGGGGTGGGGGGAAAGCAGCCGCGGGGGAGCGGAGGAAGGCGCGGATGCTGAGCGCTGTTGGGTCTGTCCCGCAGGTGATGGCCGCGCCGCGGCGGGCAGCGCTCCGCACGGACCGGGCGCGGCGCGGGCGCAGGTAGCGCGGCTCCATGGAGGGCAGCGGCGCGGCCCCGGAGGAGGAGGAGAGCGGGGCCGCGAACGGCGCTCCCCCGCCGGCCCCGCCGCCCACGCCGGCCGCCCCCTGCGGCTTCAGCTCCTCCCTCTGCTTCAGCGCCGCCGCGGCCGAGCCGCAGCCGCCCGCGGGCGCCGGCCGGGTGGTGCGGAGCCAGTGGGAGATCAACAACGCCGCCTGCCAGCCGGACGAGGATGAGGAGGTGGTGGGGCCGCGGGACCGGCCGCCGGAGGAGCCCGACCTGGTGATCGAGGTGTCGGGCCGCCGCATTCGGGCGCACAAGTCGGTGCTGGCGGCCAAAAGTGACTATTTTCGTGCCCGCGCCTCGCGGGACGTCCTGCGGGTGAAGGGGGTGAGCTACGGGGCGCTGCGGCTGCTCATCGACTACGTGTACACGGCCCGCATGGGCGAGGTGAGGCACGACAACCTGGCCGAGGTGGTGAGCGGCGCCCGCGTCCTCCAGATGCCCTGCGCCCTGCACTGTGCCGCCGAGGCCATGCGCGCCCAGCTCTGCCTCGGCAACTGCTACCAGCTCCTCTGCCTGGCCAAGAAGCAGCGGCTGGCGGAGCTGCGGGAGGCTGCCTATCGCTTCATGAGCGACCATTACCTGGAGGTGCTGCGGGAGCCCAGCGTCTACGGCCGCCTCAGCGGCGCCGAGCGGGACCTCATCCTGCAGCAGCGCATGGACGCCGGCCGGCCCTGCTTGCTGGTGGCCGAGGTCAGCGACGCCTTCGAGCGGCCGGGTGGTGGCAGCCGGCCACAGAGCCGCGAGAGCAGTCGGCCGCAGAGTCCCTCCTCCGTGGTGTCGCTGGAGGAGAGCGGCTCCCTCATTCACTGCTACCAGGAGGCCAGCGGCGAGTGGAGGGTGCTGACGCGCCTGCCCGAGGAGGCCAATGCCAAGGGCTGTGCCATGTGTGTCCTCCACAACTACCTCTTCCTAGCGGGGGGCATCGTGACGGGGCCGGTGGGCAGCGAGCCCAGGGCCCGCCTTTCCGACAAGGTCTTCTGCTACAACCCCCTGACCGACAGCTGGAGCCAGGTGCGGCCGCTGGCTCAGCCCCGCTCGCAGCTCAAGCTGCTGGCCCTGGATGGTTACCTCTATGCCGTGGGGGGCGAGTGCCTCTTCACTGTGGAAAGGTATGACCCGCGGGCCGACCGCTGGAGCCCTGTGGCACCCCTGCCTAAGGGCGCCTTCGCCGTGGCCCACGAGGCCACCACTTGCAACGGGGAGATCTATGTGTCGGGAGGCTCCCTCTTCTACCGCCTGCTCAAATACGACCCCAAGCGTGACGAGTGGCAGGAGTGCCCTTACAACAGCAGCCGCCGCCGCTCTGCGGACATGGTGGCCTTCAAGAGCTTCATCTACCGCTTTGACGTGAGCAGTGGCCGCGGTGGGGAGCAGGGCCCAGGCGGCGGGACGAGCGGTGGCGTTGAAGTTTTCCGGTACAACACGGTGGCCAAGTGCTGGAGCCAGTGTGCCAGCCTGCGGCCCAGCGCTGGCCCCATCCAGCCCTTCCGCTGTGCCCCCTTGGGCAACACCATCTACTGCGTCAACCGGACCGGCACCCTTCGCTTCAGCCTAGCCCAGGACGGTGAGGTGGAAGCAGATGGTGGGCTCAAGGGCACCTTCGACGGGGAGCTTCTTAAAGCTCCTTTGGACGCTAAGGGTGTCCTCCTGCCCTTCGTGCTTACCCTGCCTGAGAGGCTGGACAAAACAGGGGACCAGGAGGGCTCCCTCCCACTGTAAGGTGGCCGGCCTGGCTCTGGCTTCCTGAGAGGGGAGTTGAATAGCAGATCCACAAACTCCCATCTGCAGAGAGGGCCCTCTGTGTTGTGTCTGCAGAGAAAAGGGACTTCCCCTTTGCTCCTCTCTGCTTTCAAGATGTTGAGCTGGTTTTAACTCAGTTGTAACTCTTCTCATGTGCTTTGTCTGAAAAGCCAAGCACACAAAAGTGAAAGCTGCTATAAAGGATAATCTCTGAATTATGTTTGTGCCAATCCCCAATTTGAGAAAAAACGTTTTTACACCTGGATTTCTAAAGTATTCTCAACAACAGTGTCATAATGGGACGTTAGTGTTGGTTGTGTGTTTATACATAGTTGCAATCTGGGCTGGAGCTTTTTCTGTCATTTGTGTTTTTTTCCCCTCTGGGATGATACTGAGGGATAAACATTGCTGGCAACATAGTTTAGCTGCATTTGTTTTCATGTTAAAGCTACTATTTCCTGTGTTTAAAAAGCATAGGAAGAACATCTCCATCATAGCCTTTCATTTCTGGTGCGATAGATGGTTTAAGGAAGCTGTGGCACTGTATTAGTCCCAGGAATTTCAACCACAGATGATTTAACAGATACCAAACTTAATGTTTTAAGTAACACAAATGTGTGCCACATGTTTTACTTGGAATGCAAAGAAAAAGAAAAAAAAGGTCAAGTTACCTTTTGAAAATGTGGCATTTTATGGTAGATACAAAATGTTGATATGTTCTTTATTTGAAAAAGGCAATGGTTTCTGTATGAAAAGATACTGCTTTATTACTTTTTTTGGTCAGAGATTTTAAATTAAAAATGAACTGAAGCTGTTTAGACTGCAAACAATTGACATGACCATGTATGCCACTAGAGCTGAGGAAAAACTTTGTTCTTCGTATGCTCTGTAATTGACTGCAGGTCAAGGAAGGCTAATCTAAACCAACCTGTGGCAAAAGGCCTTTCCCACTTATTTCCAGACCATCAAAACAGAAGGGGACACGGAAAATAGGAATGTGCTACACATGTTGATTATATTGTGCACTAGCATGATGTTACTTCCCTGTCTTTTGATTGAGAGACTGCTTTATTTATTTTGAACTAATGATTGCTGTAATCAATAAGTCCTTGTTAATTGCAGTACGTGGTGATGGCGTACGCATTCATTGTGATTCTAAATGCCCAAGAGTGCTGTTTGTGGGGCAGCATCCAAATGAAGCAAAACCATACAAAACTTCTTCCTGCCTGTGGAAAGTTGGAGCACACTTTTTTTTTGGAGCGCAATGTTTATCATGTTACTCAGAACTGGAAAATGTAAAATATCTGCACAGACAGACTATATTGAAAAGGGCACATGCATTTATTTTATACATTTTATATTTTAAAAAAATCAGTAGGCAAGGCAAATGTTTTAGTTTTATGGTAAATCACTGAGAAACCTTTTCGGAACAAAGAACCTGTGTTTTTGCTGGTACATTGCTGTATATTCAGCATGGAACTTGCATGGACTGTGGAAGAGAATTGTTTATACTCAAAGCTCTAGTTTAGTTTCATATTTTAGAAAGACATAGAGACCTTGCATCAAAAGAAGCAGATCTTTTTATGTTTTATTAAGATGTTTTTGTTAAACAGGACTTTAGCATTCTTACACATAATTGCTAGTTCCAAAGGAAGGCAGCAGGCTCTGTCCTATGAGACACCATCTGTACAAAAGAGAATAGTGAACTTCATAGATACTTCTTTCCTCCACTTTAATGTTTGGGGTTTTTTTTCTCTTCTTGTTGTTGCACAGGGTTTTAATGCAGCTTGATCTGGTTAGTCATTCTGTAGAAAACAGTGGTCCAGTCCTAGAAGTTCTTAGCCAAGTGAGGCTGTTCCCTAGTGAGCTAATTAAAGCATCAGCTAGGCAGGAGCTGTAGGGCTGTGGAGTGTGACATTTATCTTAGCCTCAGTACAGGTTGGTGCAGTGGAATTTAACATCCTTCACAGAATATTTGATTTAATTCTCAGACAAGAATCCTTGGAAATATTGACTCTAAATTAAATTACAGCGTTGTAGCTTGAGCAGGAAAGAAGAATTACATGTTTGCTTTCAGCATAATTTTTATGTTAACTGTAGAAAATATTTCAAGCTGTGTAGTGCAACGCTTAGGTGTATACTTAAATTAGAGATGTAAGTGGTAGGCTAGATGTTGAAATAGTAGCATCACCAGGAACACACACAAGGAAACATCTGTTTTATCTTGCAACACAGCGCAATTTCATAATTCAAAGACTTACATAGTATGGTTCTTATACTACAGCGTAGTGAGGTATCAAGCCAAGTTTTGCATTCCTATTAATTAAGCATTAATTAAGCACTTCCATTCTGCTAATGCATGAAAATACTTCTAAATGAGTTTTGAGACGTTTCCATGATATAAGATGTGACAATAATCCACAAACTTTTGGGATAGAAAGAACGATATCCTTTTTTCCAGTATTTATTGCTGTACACTATGAAGAAATACATTTGGAAGTAAGTTCTACAGTAGTAAGTGTTCAGCAAACCTGCAGTGGTTTGTGTTTTTGCTAGCTCCTATTTTTAAAAGAAGTTGAATCAAGTGTTTACCTGCTTTCACTGTTTACAGAGTGTCAGTGGGGAGAGTCTGGGCTTCATTAGTAGCTGTCTATCAAACCTGTTTCCTTTGTACACTGCATAGTCACAGCCTGTGATTAACAACAGAGGCATGTTTCTAGCCAGATTTCCTACTCTGTGGCCTCTGTTTCCTCCCTGGTAGGCCTGAGGCAGGTTTGCTGAGAATTGTTTTTCCCCCCCAATTATATCTTCACAAAGAAACGCCCCTCACCAAACTTGGTACTAAAACCATAATTTAGATAGTCTTCAGGCATTTATAAAGACTGAAATTGTCATTCTGGAACCCTACAGTTTTCCTTAAACGTAGCAACAACTGTCTCTGATGTGTGGAGCTGCTGAGCAGTTCCCCTCCACCCATTTGGAACTGCTCAGAGCAGTTCCACACCTACCTACCAAGTGGGATATCCAGAAACCACTGATGTAATAGGGTTTAATTTAGGTACAAACCAAAGGGCCAGGCCACCCTCAAGTTGTGTTTGCATATGTTTTGCTTTTAAAACAGCCATTTTATCTAGAGTAGCCTGAAGTCTACCATATTGGCATAGGAACACAGAGATCTGTGTGTGCTTTCTTAGCCTGCAAGCATTCAGGCCACATCTCCCACCCTCTGGTTGTCAGTGGACTAAAGGAACTCTTGGAGCTAGTCCATGATCTCTAAATATTTGTGCAATTTGCATTGTATGTTAATTGGCTAAATGTCTCACAAATCGTCAAGGTAGTCATCCTCACTGAGTGATCTGAGACTAGGTAGAGACACAGTCTGCCCTGCTGTCTTTTTTCCCCTGAATCTTACAGTCCTCTTATTTTAATGGGACATGCAAGGGATGGTTGCCCTAATTTTTCAGGGAGTAATTTTTCCTCCCTAGACTACTCCTATTTTCAAGGTCATCTGCTAGAGAATTTAGGCTTGAATTCCCCTGAGCTGAATAAGGACTGAACTGGGGCCTTGCACTGTGGGGGGGTGTGTGTGTGCACACACCTATGTTCTTGAATCCCGATGGCCGTTCAGGAGAAGTGCACTGGGACCACCTCCTGCGGCTCTTTCTCAGCGGTGAGCTTCATGCAGATCCTCCAAAATCACACAGAGGCTCCTGTACATTTTGTTCTGAGTAGATTCCAGGCCCCACCTCCTGGATAGGTAATTCAGCATAGATTTGGTACAAGTTGGTACAATCAGGCAAGTTTTCTTAGGAAAGCTTTTGCAGACAGGCTGTGTGTTTTGGGTTACCAATCTGAGGTGAGCTACTCCATGTACTGTACTGGGAGGCCAGACAGGTAATCTGGATTCTTCTCAGGGGTACCACCTTAGTAAAGAGGCATTGCAGTACCTAACGATGAAATGCCTAAAGCCTTAACTGAATTAAATCCGATTTCAATAAAGAAATGCTATTAACAGATGAAACTTTACTGTTTCTGTCTATTAACTGGTTCTGTAAAATAGAAATTTTAAGTGCAGCAAAAGCATGTGTACAAATTCTGTTTGCACTTGAAACTAAGTCGAATAAATAATTGGCAAAAGAATAACCCTGTTTGATCAAAACTTGCATTGTTAAGCAACATGGGGAGGATGTTAGTCATACCCTAGTAATGACTGAAATTGTGCAGTTGCTGATGTAAATTCTGTCCACAGAAAGATTCTTTGTTAATAAATACCTGGTAAAATTTAAATTTACAAAAGAATAAATTACTCACATGAAAGCCATACCTGTCCTGTGCTGTTTGATTGGCTCTCAGAGTGCTATCCCAATTACCACTATTCATGAGTGGCTATTGCTTTTCCTGATTTACATCGTGTATTCCATTGACTGCTCCATAGATGTGTTAACCTTCATTATCACAAAGCTTAGCAGTGGTGCTGGTGCTTTGTGTCTGGACTGATACGTAGTGTTTTCTCCTGGAATGAATCCAGATCTAGACAGAATCCTATCTTTGGGCTTTTTTGTTTTTTCCCAGAAACATTGCTCTAGGGAAACTTAAGAAAACACAAGAAAAGGAAACTTAGTACTGTTGAGCAGTCATAGTAAAAAGCATTTTATAAATTCCTCTTTTTCTGCTGTTATGTTGCACACCAGATTGGCGCTGGTTTAACAAAACAACTCTGTTTGATTATTACCAATACTATGAGTCTGAGTGCCGTTGTAGCAAAGTATGTTTTTACCTATTTGCTTCCTCAGCTTCTCCTCTGAGGTAATGTAGTGCAAGTTTGTAATAGTTCCATGCATTTACTAGGTTACAGGAACTATTGTGACTTTATATTATTGCTACCAAAAGCAAAGATTGACACACAAGCTCAGTAAAATTGTGCACTCAGAATATGTAATCACATACTTTCCATTTGTTTTGGCCTGCTGAATACTGAGAGCTGCTGGAATGAACACACTGGTATTAGGAATCAGCAGGAGTGCTGGTTTTGGCTGGGGTCGAGTTAATTTTCTTCACAGTAGCTGGTATGGGGCTGTGTTCTGGATTTGTGCTGAAAACAGTGCTGATAATAGAGATGTTTTCGTTGCT
Source organism: Oxylabes madagascariensis (assembly GCA_013400675.1). NCBI lineage: Eukaryota > Metazoa > Chordata > Aves > Passeriformes > Timaliidae > Oxylabes > Oxylabes madagascariensis. Next base: position 7,727 of record VYZR01107428.1, on the reverse strand, counting down.
GCTGAGCAGTGCTCACACAGAGCCAAAGCCTTTTCTGCTCCTCACCCCACCCCACCAGTGAGGAGGCTGGTTGTGCAAAAGGGCTTGGAGGGGACACATCTGGGACAGCTGACCCCATCTGACCACAGGGATATTGCAGACCATTTGTTGTCATGCTCAGCATGTAAAGTTGGGGGAAGAAGGAAGGGAGGACATTTGGAGTGATGGTGTTTGTCTTCGTAAGTCATCTCTCTGTGTGTTGGAGCCCTTCTTTCCTGGGGTGGCTGAACACCTGCCTGCCCATGGGAAGCAGTGAATGAATTCCTTGTTCTGCTTTGCTTGCAGGTGCAGCTTTTGGGTTGGTTATTAAGCTGTCTTTATTTCAACCCATGAGTTTTCTCACTTCCCCCCTCTGATTTTCTCCCCCAAATCACTGGGAGGATTGAGTGAGTGGCTGTGTGGGGCTGAGTCACTGGCTTGGGTTAAACTGCAACAGCAGGCTATTTTGGAGACTAACTTTCATGAATTACTCAAAGGAAAGAAAGGGGAATGAGGGATAGGAGAGAAGAGATGAATTCGGAGTCAGAAGTACCTACTGTATATCCAGTTGAAACAAATAGCAGGGAATGGAAACCACAGTTGGTACTTGAGACAGTGATGACTATAGGGCCTGGTTTTTTCAAATATTTCTTAAACAGGCTAGGTTTTTACCAATTATATTGCTAGTGTTACCATTTTGCTCCTGCAATGCTTCTTAAACCACCACAGTGTTTAATAAGTTGCTTTTTGCAGGAGTCTCGTGCTTTCCTTTTAAGTCTTAGCGGATAAACCCTGGACAAATTTGTGAAATCATGAAATAACAATGTCAATGCTGCCACTTTCAACAGATTAACTAATTCGAATTCTTTAGAACTGCTCACAGTTCAGGTGAATTATATGTGTAACTGATGGATTAATTGTTTCATTTTTGAAGCATATATAGGTAAAGCTTTTTATGTACTCCCAAGTTTATGTTGTAATGAAATAAATATTTAAAAAAAAAGCTTATGCTCCCCATTAGGGATTTCTTGGTAATTGTTGTGGGTTTTGGTTTTTTGTTTTTTTTTTTTTTTTTTTTTTTTTTTTTTTTTTTTTTTTTTTTTTTTTTTTTTTTTGTTTTGTTTTGTTTTGTTTTGTTTTGTTCTTTTTTTTTTTTTTTTTTTTGTTTTGTTTTGTTTTGTTTTGTTTTGTTTTGTTTTGTTTTTGCTATCTATCCAATTGCTAAATGGTATTATATTTTTTCTCACAAAGCAAAGACAAAATTATACAAATTATCACACAGGTAAATATTTAGGAAATGTTTCTAAGGCTAAGCTAAAAAAAAAGAATATTTTCATTTCACAGTGCCCTGGGTGTTTGGAACTTGAAATACTCTGCAGTGAAAGCATTTTCCTGAGTGCAGATTAGCATATACTCCAGTTAACTTTTACTTCCTTTTTTTCTTTTTTGTTGTCAGTATGTTAAAGTGCATTATTCACTTATTGAAGTTACATGTAGGTTTTTCCAGAATACTCTCCTGTATTATGTCACACATGTCAGATTTTTGGCTGGAGTAGATTTACAGCAGCATAAGTAAAAACAGAATCAAACACAATTTAAATTCCCTATTTTGTTTCCTACTTATTTTCTGATCAGATATTTTGCTTGACAGGATGTCATATGACCTGTTTGAAAACTCCAATATTCATAGACTACATGGGGTTGGACTTGCTGTAATTTCTGTTATTTCCTTATCTCTTGCAACATGCAAGCTTTCTTACATTTTCCTAAGAAGGGATACATTCTGCTGCTGATTAAACCAGGGTAAATCTGGAGTAGCTCAACCAAACATCTTAGATGATCAGATTTTTTTTTCCATTCAACCCCAGAGTTTGAGTCTGTTACAAAATCACTGGAGACCTCCTTTGGAAAACAAAAAGAAAAGTTCTGACTGAGTGAGACTCAAGCAATCAGTCACTTGAATGTGTTTTGGGGTTTTTTTTCTTCATTAGAATGTAAATTTTTAACTCTTAATTTTTCTCTGTGTTGTGAACTTCACATTGGGAAGTTTTGTGTCAATGAAGTTGATTTTCTCAAGTATATACTCCTGCTTGATTCACTGAACATTTTGCATCTACATGTCTGAGGATGCTTAGGCCTCAGGCTCAAGCTTCAGGTGTAGTCTGGTAAATTATGTGGCTAGGTCAAATAACCCGTGCCATGATTAATTTTCCAGTTCTGAAATGCTAAATGAAACAATTGTAGCACAAAGGATCTGAATTTCAAAGATCTCTCAGTTTGGGCACAAAAAATCCCCTGTTGTTACCTGTTTCCAGGTATAATGCAGCGCTTGTGCCCATGTATTCGAAATTCACAGTAGGTTTTCATATAAAAACATCTACAAGCAGTTGGTGTTGACCTGCATTCCCCGGAAGGCAGAGAAGTCTTCAAAAGACAAAGACCAATCTTCAGTTGCTGGACTGCAAACAGGGAAGTCACATACAGCTGTGAACTCCCGTGTCATACTGAGTAACTATCGAGGGAACAACAGTGTCATCAAACATGAGTTTACAGCCTATGAACAGATGTGCCTATCATGGGTGGGGACAAAGGAAACTCGAATCAGTAACTATTAGTGCTGGGACTATGCCTAGAAACAAACCCCATTCCTGTTTCAGGATTGCATTGTCTAGGCAGCTGTCAAAAGAGGAAGTCCTAGGCTAAATAACATGTGGCTAAAAGTAGGTCGGGAAGCAGTAGGTGTGGCCGTACCTGCAGGCTTCTTAAAATGCATGTGAAGAGGATCTGTGTCTCATAAACCCCAACGGGAGCTGCTGCTGGTGAGCAAGCTCAGGCGGAGGGAGGGGAGCACGACTGTGCTTGGCAGCAGTGACACCTGCCTGGCAGGTCACTGGCAGTGAGCAGTGACAAGAAGCAGCTGAATGAGCATCCTCTGAATGACAGCTGTCCTGAGGCAGAGTCCTTGGGAAGGAGAGAGAAAACAATGCACGCCTGGCTGTCTTGTGCCATGCCCTTCATTGCTGTGCTGTCCCGGTGCTGGCAGTGCCAGTTCTCAAATTCCCTTCTGAGCAGCTTATACATGGAGAGTCTTCAAGGTGATGAGTTTTTATCCTCCTTTTTTGTTGATTTCTTTTTTTGCCTGTTTATTTTATTTATCTTTTTTTTTCTTATGCAGTCTTCTCTTTTTGTACCTGTCTCATCATTTCTTTTCTTCCTCTTTAGAGGTTGTGTGTGTTTGTCTCTCTACTCAAACATTTCAGTAGGTAACGCAAGGAGTCTGTGAATTTGGAAAATTTGCCTTTTGGAAGTCCCTGAAACTCCTTTCCTCAGAAGGGAAACTTTCCTTCCGTAGCCTGATAATTTTTTCCCTTAATACAGCCCTAAATTTTTAGATGAAATATGGAAGACTTAATCTATCTGCTTTTCGGCAAAATGGAACCATGAGTTATTCACTTCCTAAGGAAATAGAGAAAGTTGTGAGCAATTAAATTATTCATAATGCAGACTTAAGGCAAGAGTTTGGCACTTTTGTTAAGCTTACCTGAGCTTTTAGTCACCGCAGAACTGCAGCTACAGGAAAAAGTAACTGCAGGATTGGAGTATCGATCAGCTAGGACGTCTTTGAGGAATAAAAATCACAAACTGCAGCAGAATCAAGTTAATTCCCACACCATTTAGAAACCATTATTTCAGTGATCAGAGACTAATTTACTGACAACTTGTTAGTGCATTACAGATGAAGGTGGTTATTTTTTTCCTGTGTCATCATGATCCCCATCTCCATGTCCTCATCCCATTCTGTTTCCTGATCTGCTGATTTGCAGTTCTTTGCACATGTGAAAAATCATTGCAGAGTTTGACAGCAGAAAATTTGTAGGAATTTTTAGCTATTCTGCACAGGTAAGTGGATCTGTCATATGCAAAGATGGATCATTTGTCTCTACCATATTTTTCTAAATAAAGAAAAACATAGAATCTTTATTAGAACTACAGAAATAAAAGCTGATACTAAAAATAACTTTAGGAAACACCAAGTAAGGAAAATAAAGTTTTTCCATCATTTCCAGTCTCTTTCTAGAGCATAATGAAGTCCTAAACAGGCAGACAGTCTTCTTAAAAATACGTTTTAACTATTAGGAAAATGCAAAATCATGCAGGTCCATGAGAGAGTTCCTGGGTTGGGAGCAGCATGGTGCAGGAACTTCCATGGACTAATTAAGAGAAGATGAACCTCTTTCCTTTACATTCTTACTGAAGTTCTCTGCCTCTGTGTATCTACTGAAAGCAAATGCTGACCCTTTTTGTGATTCAGTAATGTACCTTGGAGGTGCAGTACTCTATCACCCTATTCTAAAGCAAATGAAGTATTTCAAAATACTTACTGAAAGAAAAACTGAAAGAAATTCCTTGATAATCCGCTTCCTTCATATCTCCTTCTTAAGTGCTTCTTCAATGAATCCAGTGTTACTGAAGTGTAAATTCTGTCTGTGTCCAAGTCTGGTTTGCCTTTGACAGAGTTGGAGTATAAAGGTGTGATGGTAGTGCATATGGAATGTTTGACAAGCCTGGTCCATAAAAAGCCCATGCCGGCTCTTACTCAGCTGGCTGACACACTAATGGGAAGGAGCCCAGCCTATCATTTAACTCATCATACCTGCTGTCATTGCTACATCAGGCTTTTTGAGCAGGTTGTTGGTGTACAGGTGTGTGTCAGACTACCTATTGCTACATATGCCTGTAACACGTTTTTATCCCAGTCTAGCTAGGGGCATTATGCCTCCAGGCAAGAAGAGGAAGTCTCTGCTCACCTCATACTCTTTGTTCTGGCTCCCACTGCTTTCCTGACCAGACTGCCTGGCTCAGTGCCTGCAGAAGGGAGCAAAACTGTATATTCCCTCTCCCTAAAACAAGAGAGGCACAGCGGCTCAGTTGTTACTCCTTTGTAGGTCTCCGGGGAGAGTGCACTTCCAGGCTTCCTCTTAGTCAAATTACAAGGTTGCCCTTCATTCCCAAGAGCCAAGAAAAATGCAGCTCACATGTGGTAAAAAAGGACTTGTAAAAGTTATTTTTAAAGGGGCAGTGAAAAAAACAGTATTTGCAGTGGCTGCCTTAGATGTTGCTTCTGTATTTGAAATAGCTGCAGTGTAGGACCCCTCATCAGACCCCAGGCTTCCTCATGCACAGTTTGAATGTGAAGGGATTCAGGCAATAGGTTCACTTTCTTTGAACTTTCCCTGCTCTCTGGGGGCACTAAAAAAGTCAAAACAGCCATTTGAGTGACTGCAGCAATTCATCTTCCAGAGTGTTGCACAGGGACTCTGCTGTGCTGTGCTGTGGCAGATGGCAGCAGGTGGGGAGAAAACATGGGAGCAGTGGGGAGCTTGAGTAAAGCATTCTTAGTGAGAAGAAATAACAGGTGCAGATTACCTGGGAAACAGTTCCCTGTTCATGTGTTTTTTACTCTTACATATGCTTGGGCATAGTTTAAAAAAGAAAAAGACTGATAATTCTACGGGCAGTGAATAATTAGTTCCTGCTGCTCTTGCATTAGGAAGTAGAGGCATCAGGAAGACCTAGTTTCATTTCTGGTTCTGCCATAAAATTCCATTTATTACTGGGGAAAAGCTGTTAAAGCTTCAGTTCTCTCCAAAGAGAAAAGTGAGGGTCAGGAGGGAGAGAAAGGTGATTCGGCCCATTAGGTATTGGAAATAAGTTTGGGTTCTTTTCATCAGTGAAGGACTTTGGGAATATTGGGTAATACTGTGGAGTGCATTTTACTGTTTCAATATTTTACTGTATTTGCTCCATGTAAACAGAGTATTTTCTTCCTGTGAAGCTGACCAGAATAAAAAAGGAGTGAAATTGTTCCTACTTTTGTCCCTGTTTGTGGCCTTTTGCAGCATCATTCCTAGGCTCTGAAAAGGCGGTGGGATGCCTACCTTTCTGCAGATGCACAGATGTCTGCAGTGGAGGAACCAGA
>VYZR01107406.1:0-19483 GCA_013400675.1 Oxylabes madagascariensis | reverse complement strand
TGATTTGTGCTTGGACTTTTCAAGTCCTTCTGGCTCTTGAACCTAAAAATGTCTGATTAAACACAAAACCTCTTGTATGGATTCTTTAGCCCAAGCTGTCACCTGCTGTGGATGTCGGCAGGTTTCACCTTCAGGAAGAGGATTTCCACTGAGCAGAGGCTTATGTACCAATGGAGAGGGAATGAATCCTGTCCTGAAACTTGCCTCATCGATGTGATGATGCATTTTGAACAGCTTTTAATAATAAATAGTTGATAAAGAAGGGCATTAGTATGAAAGAGCTTACTTGCAGGTGTGTTGTGTGCTTGGTGCAGGGCAGAATGCTGGTTCTGCTGACTGTGGTGAGGCTTTTTTTAGTCTCATCTTCTCATCTATAGCTCCAATCAGGCTGGTGGCCTCCAGGAGCTGAGGAATGAACTGCTGCTGGCTCTGTCAGCTGCTGCCCTCTGTTGCACAAAGCAACGCTGACACTGTCCCCTGCTAGCAGGGAGAGGAGATGGAATAATATACAGAATGGGGATAAAGACAGCCCGAAAATGCTGTCTGTCTTCCTTGGAAAAACTCATGAGTGTGAGAATGTGGTTGTGTGCATGGCTGAGGTGTGACGGTGGCTGTGAAGGGTGAAGTGCCAGTGTTGTACCTGCATTTCTCCATTTGTGGTATCCCAGATCTCTGTAGTGCCCATGGACTGTGGTGGGAAAATGCATTATACAAGCTATCTGGATTTTTATACACTCACAGAGAAGCAAAGGACACACTTTCAATNATCTTCTCATCTATAGCTCCAATCAGGCTGGTGGCCTCCAGGAGCTGAGGAATGAACTGCTGCTGGCTCTGTCAGCTGCTGCCCTCTGTTGCACAAAGCAACGCTGACACTGTCCCCTGCTAGCAGGGAGAGGAGATGGAATAATATACAGAATGGGGATAAAGACAGCCCGAAAATGCTGTCTGTCTTCCTTGGAAAAACTCATGAGTGTGAGAATGTGGTTGTGTGCATGGCTGAGGTGTGACGGTGGCTGTGAAGGGTGAAGTGCCAGTGTTGTACCTGCATTTCTCCATTTGTGCTATCCCAGATCTCTGTAGTGCCCATGGACTGTGGTGGGAAAATGCATTATACAAGCTATCTGGATTTTTATACACTCACAGAGAAGCAAAGGACACACTTTCAATCTTAAAACTAAAATATATATTGGGGAAAAATTATCAAAACTTCCTCATTGAAGATTAATCCTAATTTACTCTCTCAGTTATAGTAACTGTTTTAATTAATGACCCTTAATGGCACTTTTTCTTAATTCAAGGATGACTTCTCTACTAGTCCTCATCTGTTCAATCCTATGGGCCCTTATGATTTAGAACTCCCAATCCAAACAGCTGAAGATGGGGTGTTTGCTTCCCAGTTAAGTCAGTCCAAGGAGCTCCATCCAGACCTTTCCTCCGTGGATCTCAGCTTTTTACCAGATGTCACCCAAGATAACAAAGAACAAAACCTCTCTGAGGATGGTCATGAAACACAAAAGGAGCTTGATGGGTCGCTACCAAGTAACGAGGACAGTGGCGTTTTCATGGATGAAGGCAGCTTGTCACATCCAGGTGCAGCTCAGCCATCTCCTGAAGCATCTGGCGTGTGTCCTCCCCTGACTCCAATGACTCCGGTGACCCCGGCGACACCTTCAGAAAGCTCTGGAATTGTCCCTCAGCTACAGTAAGTGATGTATTATTTGTGTAGCACACACCATAGTCAGAGTTTGGCTTAAACTGCAAGGTGTTGCTCTGACTTTTCACTTGGAGAATGTAGCAAGCATGGCTTGGTCTTAAATAAGCCAAAAAACTACAGGAGCGGTTTCTCCTCTTGAAGGGGAGAAGTGGAGAAAATGAACTGACGATGTTGGATAAAAATATGAAGCTACTTCAAAAGGAGGGTTTCTTCCAGGAAGGAGAATGTGAAGGATGACAGCAGATGCCAGGGGTTTAAAGATGTTGCTCTGCTTTTTCAAAAGGAGAAACAGAACTGAGTTTGAGCAACTCTGGCCTCATTTAGAAATGCTGTCCTGTCTAGGATAGAGCAACTCTGGAATAGCTTATATCTGTAGAAAATAACCCACCCTTACCTACCTTAAGTGCTGTAGTAACTCTAAATAGTCAGTAATGGATCAATCCAAAGCTGTGAAAGGCTTCAGTGATGCAGCTTTTGGAAGACACACAAACTTATAATTCAGAGACTAATAATTTCATACCTTGTTCTATCTCAAAGTGCAGTTTTGGGATGGAATTACTTAAATTTTGCCAGAAGTAGCTTAATGCTAGAGTGGGGACGAGACAGGCAGGAAATCAGTTGACGACAATTATTAATTGGAATGTGACTCCACATTAAGTCAGTACTGCTGGGGGTGGCTCTGCAGTGGCTGGATTTTGCAATGAGAAAATTCCTCCCTCATTCCTCAGGAATATCGTGTCAACTGTAAACTTGGCTTGTAAACTGGATCTGAAGAACATAGCTCTGCGTGCCAGAAATGCAGAGTATAACCCAAAGGTAAATCTTGGATTTAAAGCATTACCCTCACTTCCCTTTCCCAGTGCTGATGGATCCCAATGGTCCCGTGACTGTGGTCTTAACTCTCCTGCTCCTAGGTGGGTAGGAAAAAACTTTAGGGTGGTAAAGAAACACTTAAAAAGCAAATACATGTTGTGACAAGCTTTGAAAGCGTTAATTGTTGCAAGACTGAACAGAAATACAGCTAAATTCCTGTCAGGTCCTCCTTTGAATTTGTAGAGGTTTGCTGCTGTGATCATGAGAATCAGGGAACCACGAACAACAGCCCTCATCTTCAGTTCAGGAAAAATGGTCTGCACAGGAGCAAAAAGGTATTTTTCTGGGTTTTTTTTCTTCCCTCCAAAGGTCTGGGTCTTGCAGCTATGCATATATTCTAATGGAGAATGTCTGAAAAGTCTTGTTTAAAACATCTAGCAAAGGACAAATTGCAAGAAAAAGTGAAGCACTGATATTGAAAATCTTGCTTTCTTCATGATGGCACCTTAGCAATTTCTGAACTGTGTAATTCTGTCCCTGAATTTAGATTGAGCTGAGCAGACGTCAATAAAAAAGCTGCTAAAATTCCCAGAAGTTAAGGGATTGTTTGCATTTCTCACTGATTTTTAAAGTGTTTAGGACCTAACTTGTGTCTGTCAAGTCTCTTTTCAGTGTCTGTGTTCACCAGTCAACACATCTGCCTCTAGAGGATATGGGAATTGGGGAAAGCAAAAGTTTATTTCTGTACTCTGAAGCTTTTTCCCTGAAGTCCAGCAGAGACTGCCTTGGTTTTATATCCCAAAGCAGTCAATTAGAATTAATTAACTCATGCTTAAGAGACCTCTTCACCAGCCCCTATCGTCACCCCAGATAGGTGATTGTACTGGTGCCTGCAGTCTAACTCCTGGTCAGCACTGAGGAGCTGTTTTGAGGAACTGAGAAACCTCTCAAAAGGGGAACCTCTGAGTGATGAAACATCTCCAGTGGGTTCAACCCGACCACAGGAAGGTGAATCAACAAGTGCCTTACTCCTTTTAGCTCCCTGCAGCAGTTCTAGAGATGGAGCCTTGCTATTTTGAGCAGCAGGATCTCTTTTTCTGGAGTGCAGATTAGCACAGTGGTGGCTATAAATTGAAATCCACCTCAAGAGCAGAGGAAAGCACTAATAAAAGTTGATTTTTCCCCTTTGCTCTTTCTTCAGTGAAAAGCCCCATCCCTGGAAGTGTCCAAGGTCAGGTTGGACGGGGCTTGGAGCAAACTGGAATAGTGGAAGGTGTCTTTGCCCATGATGGCGTGGAACAAGATGGGTCTTAAGGTCTCTTGCAGCCCCAACCATTCTGGAATTCTATGATTTGAGGGCTGTTTGGAGATTACAATAAAAGTTTCTCCCTTTAGTGAAGAGCAGTCAAGGCTGGCAGCCAGGAAATACGCGCGGGTGGTGCAGAAGCTCGGCTTCCCTGCCAAGTTCTTGGACTTCAAGATCCAGAATATGGTGGGGAGCTGCGATGTGAGGTTCCCCATCCGGCTGGAAGGCTTGGTCCTCACCCACCAGCAGTTCAGCAGGTATGAGGAAAGCGGGTCCAACCCTGTGCACCTTGCAGCAGGCTCTGCAGCTACTTAAGCCTGGTCCATGCCTTTGCTCCACTGTGGACTTTTAATATCAAGGTGGCCTCTTAACTCCCAGCACAGCCGATTCCTGTCTGCAGGGATAAGGTTTCCAACCTTCAGGCATGAAGCCAAACTGCATCTGCAAAACACAGAATTGCAGCTATGTTGTGTTCTTCTGGGATATTGTTTCGGTTCTGTTTGGATGTTCTTTAGCCAAGAATTGAAAGTAAAGCTGTAGCTGAGTGATGGGCATGTTGTGCCTGCGAGATCAGCTTGTTCAAAACTAGATATTGCCATCATGAAAGGATGATTTCAGCACTGACAAAACCAAAATTCAGTTGTCTTTTATTAGCACTGTATCCAATCGTTCACATTTCATTTAGGAACTAGATATACATTAAATATTTATGTTGGCTGTTATCTTGTCTTAGTTGCACAAGATGCTTCCTGATGAGGGCTCTTTGCAGACTAGGAAGGATTTACTGTGAGGGTGGGGAGGCCCTGGCACAGGGTGTCCAGAGAAGCTGTGGCTGCCCCATCTCTGGAAGTGTCCAAGGCCAGGATGGACAGGGCTTGGAGCAACCTGGGATGGTGGAAGGTGTCCCTGCCTGTGAAACTGGATGATTTTTAAGGCCCCTTCCAACCCAGGCCATTCCATGATTTGAGGACTGTTTGAAGATTACAATAAAGGTTCCGATGCAATGACAAATCAAAAGTGGCTCACAAGTCTTTAAAAGTCAGCATGAAGATCCCCCACCAGCTCCAGCTGGGTTTAACAGGTTTCTCTTCAAGATGTCCAAAACCTGACCTGCTTTTCTCAGGGCAGCTAGATAAAATCTGGTTAATTACCCTATTGTTACTGTAATTAAAGAGCACTTTATTCATACAACGCTGAAACAGCATTTGCATTTTACTAATCTTACCTGCTTGCTTTGAGCAGCTATGAACCTGAACTCTTCCCTGGCCTGGTCTATAGGATGGTCAAACCAAGGATAGTGCTGCTGATCTTTGTGTCTGGAAAAGTTGTACTGACTGGTAAGTGGTGCCTCTCTATACCTGTAGCCCACTGCTACTTCTTTCTGAGAGAGCATTTAAATTAAACATCAACTAAAAATCAGTATCTTTTGCCACAGTAAAGCCACTCAGGAAGCTTTTTAATGGCTGCTGCAGCTTATCTGTGTTTTCAGCAGATAATATCAGTATTGTTGCACTAGAATCTTGTATTGTTTCATATGTGGAGTCTCAGATTTCCATGTTAAATATTTTTTTATTCAAAGCCTGATGCCACGTGCCAATGCAGAGGATGCCAACAGGATGCTGACATGCCAGCAACTACTCAGGTGCTTAAATAGGAACCTCACAATAAGCAATTTAAAATTGCTTGGACAGGAAACAGACTTCTTAAAACACTTCACTGACAACATTTAGTAGGGATTATCAGAGGAAAGGGTGGAGATCTAAGAGCTTGTTCCAGACTGGCAAAAAATCACGAGGCAAAAGCCTTGCTGAGTCAGTGTGCTCAGCAGATAGCTGTACCTCAAATTCCAGGTCAAAAAAGGTGAATTCCTGAGCTCCTGGCACATCCTTTTTGTGGAGCTCATGAAAACGCTTCTATTCAGATGTACTGAAAGGTAAGTGGTGCTTGTTCCCAGAAGCTCTGAATGTGGCATTCATATTCACAACACAGCTTTGAGACATGTGGAGAGCAAGAGAAGAGCCTGCCTTAGCCAGAGATGCTCACAACCATAAAACAGGAGTGAGCTCAGCGAGCTGAAGGATGGGGCACTCAGGACAAAGCTTAAATGCTTCCCCCTCTGATGCCCACAATTTTCTTAGGTCCAGTAAAACGACACTGGTCAGTAAAATCATACTGTTCAGTTCCACTCCACTGATGCCTTCATTTTTTGGGGTACACTAATTGTAATGCCCTTGCTTCAGGGCCTGATGCACACTCAGTCCTTTCCTGTGAGTACTGGGCCCAGCTGTAATGATAAAACTGAATTTGCTGAGCTGTGAGGAATTTGATTTTTTTTCCCTAATCAAGAAAGTAGCTTTATTTTTGAAAGTAAAAGTTGTGGTAAGGCAGATGAATTATTCATGTCCAAGTGAGGACATGAGAAAAGGTTTACACCTTCAACCTGAGCAGGGCTTAATTCCACTTTTAGTTCATTTAAATGCAGTTTTCTTGTAGCTAATGTTTGTTGGACCAGCATGAGTAGTGCTGCTGGCAGGGAATGTTCCTGTCAACTGCAATGCTATTGGTGTGCAAGACTTGGTATTAAAGATTTGTTTACAGTACCACAGACAGGGATTTGAAATCAAAGGTGTCCTAACACCCAGCTTAAAATTAAATTGCTTCTCAGAGCTGGAGAAGGAGAGTTCTCAAGCTGTGGAACAACTCCCAGTATGAAATAAAGGCTTTTCATTTCTTGTTTCTACCTTTCCACTCACCTTATGAAACAGGCAGAGCTGTTATTCTTAAGCAGATAACACCACGGTGGTGCTCAGTTGCTTTTTTTCCTTCTTCAAAGCCAATATTTTGCACCTGTCAAGAGCAGAAAATTGCTTTTTTGGTTCCACAGATTAAACAATACTGGTCTTAAAGCTAAGCAAGCTAGAAATTGTTCTTTGAGGTGGCAGATAGAATTCTGTCTTTATAAGTGAGGTGCTTCCAATCTCCTGGATTTCTTCATGGTTTGTAATTATACTGGGTTTAAACTGCATTCAGTTACTCTCAGCACTCTGTTAATTCATGGGGTTGTTTGTTTTTTTTTTCCCTTAAATGTTCATTTAGGAGCAAAAGACCGTTCTGAAATCTATGAGGCATTTGAGAACATCTACCCCATTTTAAGAGGTTTCAAGAAACCATCGTGACACAAAGCAATCCAGAATAACTCCTGGGTCTGGCATGGAACAGAAGCCAAGGGAATTCCTGGACCCATTTGTGGAGTTGTGGGTTATTAAGCAAATGATTCATTTCTGAATGCCACAATTTCTATGGCCTGTGAGACGTTCTTTTCTTTCAGATTATCTGTCTGTAATCCACCTGAGTTCTGACAACTTTTGTCGAGTTAAAACACTTGATAAATGAGTGCACTTTTAATAGAATGTATATTAAGGTGGCACTTAAAAATATTTTGTAATAGAAGCCATGTGTCTCTTTCCCTGTTGAACAGGTGAATCCACACTGCATTTCAATCTGGCTTAATCAAAATTCTCAGTTCTAAGTGTCCTGAATTGCTCCCGCAGTGTTGTAGTTTCATGTTTAAGCTCAATAGATATTATTGTCTATAACATGGCTTACAAACCCCTGTATGAGTTGATTTTGGTGTTTAGAAGACATGTACTGAAATCACTCTGATCCTACTGGCTGGCTAAACTCTCGTGCGTGATGGTGCAGGATTTTCTTTCACGGAGAAGACATTCCAGGTCCTGACTGCTGGGATATACCGAGAAAATCTGTGAGTGGAGGGGTAACTAAATAAATTATCTAATTTGACATGGGACAAGTTAGATTTTAACTAAATGGCACCCACTCGTATTACTGAAGTGCCCTCAGATGATGGAAGTTTGGTGCAGACAAAAATGTATTGCTTTGGAACTTAGTTAAACATGTATTTGAGGAAAATACGAAAAGTCTTGGATGCTCATGACTTAATTATCTGTTATTACTCAACCAGAGTTCAGCCAATGGCACTACACTTGGTAATTTTGGAGCAAAAAACAACGGGGTTTCCTGTGCTTGGTTCCAACTCCAGCCTTTCTTTTCAGAAGGTGTCCTGCTCAGAGTGGTGCTGGGAGCAGGAACAGGGCAAAGCCCATCCCATGGCTGTTCTGGAAAGCCCCTGGATGCAAGCCAGAGCAGTCTGTGTTGTGTCCTCCCCTCCTGAAGGTGTGGTACCTGTCTGGAAACACCACTAGAGGTTGCTCTTAGATGACTTAAGTGTAACCCAGGCCAAAATCCTCCTCTGTCCTTGCTGGAAATACTTGGGATGGGCTGCGGCTCAACTCAAAACAGGGCCTTGCTGGGCTGAGTTTTGCTGCCACAAAAGTTTATTTCTGATTTCGGTGAGGGTGTGACTTCATCTTCTGGATCTGTTATGTGTCTCTCACAAGTGTTTTTATACCTATCTCCCTGCTTCTCTGGAAAACAGTTTGAAAAACTTTGTGCACTTCCTCACTGATAAGCTGGTCTTAGCTGTTATCAGTTTCTCTGTCAAACTCTGGATTTCCACACTCTAATCTATTTTAAACACAGGCTTACTTTTCTGTTTACTTTCTAAGGCTGGAGACTTTCCACAGCCATGGGCTGGACTTTTATTTGCACTCTAGCTGTAGTAGCAGCTGATGAGCTTCAGTTTTGATAAACTTTTGTAAGTGAAAATACTCTGGATTTATTAAGGTATTGGGGGGAGAAAAAGTTTATCTAAGATGAGCCCTCTTCAAGAAATCACATTTTGCTTAAGAGCTTGCCACATGATTTCAGTGGTAAAATTAGTGCTCTTTAGAAGTATGGATAAAGCCTTAGAGATAAGAAATGGGCTCTGTGCCTTTTCACTCAGCTACTGATTAAGTTAATGTTTGCTGTGGCAACTCTTGTCTTAAAAACAACAATCTTGGTTCTACCTCCACGCTGCTGTTCCTGCTTTTAGTGTTTGATAACACTGGGAAGGGGAAAAATATAAGCTGGGAATTGCTCTTTTTTTAAAAAAAAAAAAAAAGAAAGAAAGGTAGGGTAATGGTTTCGTTGGGGTTGTTACTTTTGGGAGGGGGGATATGGGAATATTGTTATTGTGGCTTCTGTGGACTCTGTCTCCTCTAATAGTTCTACAGACGGAGGAGAGAATGGCTTCAAACTTGAGAGTAGGTTCATATTAGGACATATTAGTTACCAGGAAAATATTCTTTACTCAGAAGGGGGCGGCGAGGCCCTGGCACAGGTTGCCCAAAGAAGCTGTGGCTGCGCCATCCCTGCCAAGTGTCCAAGGCCAGGCTGGACGGGGCTTGGAGCACCCTGGTCTGGTGGAGGGTGTCCCTTTGGAGCTCGGGAGGTTGGAACTGGATGATTTTTAAGGTCCCTTCCCTGATCCAGAGGAGTTGTCCCCTTCTCCTCAACCCTGCTTCATCCTCTGTGTTTAAGTCCTCATCGTCGCTTCACCACGGAGGATGGGTTGAGGCCACCTTTTAAGGACGTGCATCGGTATTTGCTACTCGGACAAAGGGATTTGGATGTTACTGAAAATACACGGCCGTGCTTTAGTAGCCGCAGTCCCCACAGCAGCGTTACTGACTAGCTATGCTTCGGCTACTCGCTGCGAAGCCTCACCACCCGCAATACAACACCCCCACCGCTCCGGGAGCAGGGTAGGGGCGATCCCTTCCCTTCTGCAGAAGGAAAAAGCGCGCAGCTTATATTAAAAACTCGGGATTTCGGCGGCGGAGCGCGGCCCGTCCCGCTCCCTCCCCCGCTCCCGCCCGCCGCCTCAGCGCCCCTTCCCACAATGCCCTGCCCGGCAACAGCGTCCCACGTGACCCGCGGCGCCAACATGGCGGCTCCCAGCGGCCGCCGGCCGCAGCCCGCGGGGCCGGGCGGGGGCAGCGGCGCCGGGCCCGGGGCTCTGCGGGGAGCCGAGGAGGACGCCGAGGGGCTCTACGTGGCTGTGGAGCGCTGCCCGCTCTGCAACACCACGCGCCGCCGCCTCACCTGCGCCAAGTGCGTGCAGAGCGGCGACTTCGTCTTCTTCGACGGGCGCGACTCCGANGCCGGGCTGGGCGAGCGCTATGCCCATAAACAAATTTTCTCATTACATGGCTCAGATGGCTCCTCCGTCGCTGCTGTTCACAGCGTGTCCATCCCAGATTCTTAAAAAGTCTCCCGGTGCCGTGTCTGGGATTCTTGATCCGCTCTGATTCTTGGCTGGCCCCGCGTTCTTGGTGCCTCTCTCGCAGCCTCCTTAGCAGCTGTTGGGAGTGATTCCTGGAGTTATTTTGGGAGGGTGGCGAGCAGCCTGTGGGGCGGTGGTGTCCTCGCTCCAAAGGCTCCTTGTGTCCCCAGGAACAAGGGGACAGTGGTGCCTTTCACCCCTCAGCATCCACAGGAGTCAGCCGATGTGAGTCAGCTTGCAGAACTGAGATTTTTCAGTCTGTCACCGGATGGCTTTGCCTTTTTATAATATGAAAAAAGCTGTGTTGTGGAGCCACAAACTGGATTTAGCCTTTCTAAAACAGGTGGAAAACGTGGAGTTGTGTGAGACTGCTTGGGGTTTTCTGCAGATTCTATTAAAAGATTGGATATGGAGCTTGGAACGTAAATCGAGTTTGGGTTTTTTTCCTGTCTCTTTTGCAGCCTTAAGTTTTTGGCTAAACATCAGATTTAATTATAGAAATTCAATTGTAGCCTTTGTTAGAGTTAAAGCACTGTTGTTCTGTATTAACCAAGGCTTAAGAAGCCTCTGCCCATGAGCAAAATGAAGTCATAAAGAAGCAGCTTTAGCCAGAGTACCAGAAGCAGCAGTGTAAGAGAAAACCCTCTTTATCTTCTCACATGAGACAGGATCAGCTTTTCTGTCTGACAGTTGTCACTGCATCCTCCTGAGAAGCTTTCACTGCCCCATTTGTCTGTGGCTGGAAAAGCTCCTGTATATTTACATTGTTTTTAACTGCAAGGATTAAATCTCCTTTTTTTCCTTTTTTTTTTGTCTTTTTTTTCCCCTCCTCTGCCTGGACATCACAGTTCCATCTCTGGGGGTCACTGCTGTTGTATTAACCTGGGGCCTCCCTACACACTCCATTTCCCCAGGCTTTGTTTCTCCTGCTGCTCCGAACTTTCCCATTAATGAATTGCAGTAGTGCAATTCATTAAAAATAGCAAATTTATTTTAATGAATTAAAAGGACCAGCACACCTGTATGAATAGCACACTATTAACAACCTAAATATCCTCGATGGCTGCGGGAACACTGTGCAGGGACAAAAGCTTGAGTTTTGAGGATAACGGGATTATGTTTAAACTGTGCCTGAAATATTTTGTTTGCATTCTCTAATTAACATTTGGAGTGACTGATGTAAGAGTGGGGAAGAGGTCAGTTTTCTTTCTTTGCTCTGAATTTCTTGTGCTGTGAGGCCTGGGAGAGGGGGAGATGTTTGAAATGGTGACCAAGCACGGCCAGGGCAAAGCCATGCTGGGACAGGTGCAGTTCCCTGGCTGCCTCTCAGCTGCTGTTTACAGCCATCCTTATTTATTTGTTTATTTTATGCCTTCTAGTAGTACCTGGGTTAATTTTAGATCCACCAGTGCTGGAGGAGTGTCATGACAAGGGCTTTGCTGAGTGGCTCGGTGTGAGAAATTCAGAATGTGGAAGTGTTTGGGGGCACTTGGGCCTCCCATTTGTCTTTTCGAAGTGTTACAGGTGGGGGAAAAGGATCATTATCTTCCTGGTTAAATGTAAAGACACCAAGCATTACTCCTTCTATCCAACAGGGGTTTATTTTTAGAATTTTCTTGTGAATTTTCCTTATGCGAAGACAAACAATTTAATGTTTGAATTATTTCAGATTTCATGGGACTATTTTGTGTGCTGATTTTTAGAAGAGCCACAGTTAAAACTGGAAGTTTTTCATCTGTCTGGCAAAAATCACACCCCATATCTGTGAGGGGGAGAGACTGTGGAGCTGTTAAGATTAATTACTTAAGGAGAGCTACAATTAAGGATGAGTAGTCTCAAAGTCCTCCAGTAAAACAGTCACTGACATCCTTCTTTTCATGAGTAATGTGTTGTATATTCAAAAGCCAAGCTGGCATCTTGATGTTGGTCTCAGCTCGGAGGTTCTTCTTCCTCCTGGGAGTGTCCTCCAGCCTGTCATGTGCATAAATCCTCAGAGTGTGTTTCCCAGACTACTGAATTGCTTTGCTTTGTGTGTCTGCAGATGGCAAAAGCCAAAGACAATGTAACTGTGACGTCTGAGCCTGGCTGATTTCTCCAAGCTATGGATTATGGTTAGGAATAGTGACTTTTTTTCAGCAAGGGTGTTATAGTGAATATGGTGCCCTCAACTTCTTCAGCATTAATCAACTCCTGTAGATTAGGAAGCCTCTCTCTGGTTGCTTCTCTCTAATCATGAACATGTGGCAATAAGCCAGGCAACCACAAAAAATCTCACCTTAATGTGATAAGACTTGAGGAAAGAGAAACATTTCATGGGTAATTTGAGATGTTCTTTCCTCTCAGTTTACATTTTATGGGAGTTCCTATAATAATTCATCCCAAGTTTTGTTTCTTTGCCAAATTGAAAGGCTGGAGATATATAAAGAGAAATGGGTTGCAGGATGCAATGCAATTGAAATCAGAGCTATATAAAGAAGTGGAAATGTTTGCTGAGGAGAAACCTGCTGGAGAAGTTGGTAGGAGCTGTTTGACTTCACTGCCGAAGCGCGTGGTGAGCTGGAATTTCTTCTACAGGCTTCCACAAATACTTCTGTCTTCCCTCCACAGTCAGAACTTAATTTATTCCTGTATTCTTTGACAGCTCATTCAACTTTTTGCTGATGTGATGGACAGGGATTGGGTAATTCTGTTCAGTCAGAGGCTGTGCCCATTAATTCAGCTCTGAAACCAAGAGTTGCCGAGTTACCCCAGCGCTCTCCCTGTGTGGCTGCTGAGCTCTGTGCTTCTGGGCCAGGGGATTTTTGGTGGCAGCCAAAGGTGGGGGTGCAATAGGTGTGCACTGCTATGTGGTAAACAGGAGGCTCCTGCAGGGCCTTTTGTCATTTCCAGGGTGACTCCTGGGGTGAGGACACACAGGAAGAGGGGACGAGCAGCTGGACTCCAGAGCAGCTGGGCTCCAGTTGCACCACATTCCTCCAGCTCACGTGTGGCCTCTGGCTTTTGTGCCAAGCACCTGCCTTTGGTTTTGGTTTGTTTTGGAAGGAAAACAGATTCTTTTGCTCGACTACAGAAGCAGCAGCCAGTGGTTTTGTTGTTCTAATGCTAATGTTGTCTGGGATGGTGGTTACATATGTTCTGAATACAAAGGTAGTCACCAAGCTTTCAGATTTCAGCACTTGAAGGAAAAAAGTGAAGCATTTTGAAGCTTTACCTGAAATCAAATCCACGGAATAGCAGAGAGGGAAATCCAAGATGTCATCCTGTCAAGGCTTAGTGTACCATTCTTTCTAAAGAAAGCTTAAATATCCATCAAATAAAGGTAAAATCATAAAATCACATGGTTTAGGTTGGAAGGGACCTTAAGGACCGTCTAGTTCCAACCCCTGCCATGGGCAAGGGCACCTTCATGCCTCATCCTGCCTGGCCTTGAACACTTCCAGGGATAGGGCATCTGCAAATATCACAGCTCTGTTAGGATGAAATTGTCAATTCTATATGTTGCAGAGGAAAACAGAATGAATTGTGGAACAATAAGGGGCCCAGAACGTGGCTTCTGTATACTCAAAGGATGAAAACACAGAATGATGAATCCGGAAAAAATTCCATTCTGATCAGTTCCCATATCCCAGAATCTGGTGAAGCAGAGCTGAAGCAGACATTTGGGTCATGGGCCATGTGAGATAGTAATTTCTCCAGTGACTGAAGGTTTTTAAAGTACTCAATGTTCTTTGTAACACACAAAATACTGATCTTGCTAAGCTATAAATCTAGAAATAGTAGTAATTTGCTATTTGTTTGATAGTTCTATACTCTGATGTTTCTCCAGCTTAGAGGTTCTGTTGCAATTCCAGTGAGACACATGCTCTAGAATTCTGCAAGAGTTTTACACATTTAGCCATTAACTTCCCAAGATGAAGACAGATAGCTGAGGTTTGGAGAATCCCCAAGCTCCAGTTTTATTATCTTTTTCAGACAACTTACAGTGCTGTAATTGTGCAAAATATCAATAAAAGAATTTAATCTCTTCCAGGTTTTCAGACAAGAAAGAAAGGCTGATGCATCTTAAAACCAAACAGAGAGAATTCCAAAAACAGTAAGTTATATTTATTAAATTGATCTAAAAGCTAAGAGATCTCATAAAAGGAAACAGTCTCTTTTAATGCACTGTTGCTGGAGACAGACAGAGTCCAGATAGTCATAAAACTTTCAATCATGTTTTTTCCTCTAGTGTTTTGAAGGCCATGGAAGGGAAAGAAATAACTGATCAGCTGGTGAGTTGCTCCAAGAGTCCCATGGTTTTTAAACTCTCTCAATTCCTAGATCTCATAGTTTAAAGTTACAGTTTGCCTTGAGGGCATTGTGTTGCTTTCCCAAAGAGCCTGTTGTAAGCAAAACTGAAATGGGCTCTGCCAGCAGACTGTTCCAAGCTGTCTGAATTTTTCATTCCTCTCTAGATACTTGTTCAATAACTTATTTTACCGATTGAATTTATACTGAGCACTCGTTTTGTTTGTGGCATTCTTCTGTGCACAAAACACTGTATGAAGTATTTAGTTGTTTGATCCATTCAAGAGCATCCTGCCACTTTTTGCACTAAAGCTGCTGGCTTTGTTGTTCATCATTAGTTCAGCGTGTTTGAAGTCGTTTGTGCCCTAGACTTGCTGAATGTTCTTTTTCAGAGATGGAAAATAATGTCTTGCAAGATGAGGATTGAGCAGCTGAAACAGACCATTTGCAAAGAAAATGATGAAATGACAAGACGTGAGTAATGCCTGTGCTTTTGTGATGTGGAAAAACTCCCTGTGCCTCAGAGTGAAAAATCAATTGAGGTGAATTTGAGCGTTAGTTTTTTAAAAAATGGTGAATTTCCAAACCGCTGCTTCCTAAATCAACTTGAAGGCAAATCACTGAGTGGATTTTGGCCTTTTTATGCTTGGGTTTTAATTAGCAAACAGCAAACATTATTCAGCTGGATGGAGATGGTTTTGCAACAGCTTTAAGAGCAAATGCTTAGCAGCCTGTGACTCTGGCTGTGTCCCTAGAGATGGCTTTATTCAGTGTAGTGTTTCTGATCACTTCCTCTTGATAAAGAGGCGCAAACAGCTCTGCAGCTGTCACAGATTTCCTGAAACTGCTGAATTTTAACCCACCCCTGTCTGAAAATCCTAAGATCCTACTTGAGCAAGAGTCTCTGAAATATGGTGTAGGCTCCATTCAGAAACTTCAGTTTTTGAAACCCATTGGATTGTTTTACACTGAATTTGCAGGGTCATTTTTCAGAAGAGAATATGCAGCTCTCCTGACAACCTGCATGCAAGGGAACTAGAGGAAGCAATTCAGAAGCCTATTGATTGAATCTGGGATATTTTTATGGCTTGAAATTCAAGAGGAGCCATACAGAGAGTGGAAGCTGAGGCATAGCCTGAGAAGAGTCATAAAGCATTAGCACGGGCTTGGGGTGAAAAATCAAAAAGGCTGAGATGCAAAATTATTTTCAATTAAAAAGGAGGATAGATAGTAATAATAATAAATGGATGATAAAGAAAAGGTGAAGGAGCAGACAAGTGCGTTAATTAACAGGAAAGAGAGCAAATAACAATGCAGAGAAGTCTGAAGCATTCATTCAGTGCTGCCTTTGCTTCATCTTCCTGCAAAGAAAATGCGATCAGCTGCTTAGCCAGGTTAAATTTTATATCATGAGAGGACTGCAGGCTAAGGAAAGGAAACAGACAGCTACACATCAGTTTGCTTTATGGAACCCAAGGAACAAGCTGAAGTGCTCTGTGGAGCACTTGGCAAGACATGAGGGAGTGAGGGTGTCTGAGGAAGCTGAAAACAGTAAAACAGTACCTGCTTTCAGAGGGTGCAGGAAGGAATAACCTCAAAGTGGTGACACAGACATCCTGTTAGAGACCTCAGGGGCTTTGCTGGTAAGTGACAGATTAGGTGGTTAAAAATAGGCATCACTTGGTTATGATATTCATGTCAAATCCATGTTTTGTTATTTATGTCATGATATTCATGTCATATCAACCCCTGGTCTGGAGATCCAAGTGGTGCAGTGAAGGATGAAGCAGAAGCTGCCCAAACTTGGATTTGGGCACTGCCTTGTGAGCTGTCTTGTGAAAGTGTCTTGTGAGCAAACAAAATTTGCTCTGCGTGTAACCCCTGCAAGGTCATCACAAGAGGTTGGAAAAGCTGCGTTCAAAGAGTGGTGACACTGGTCAAGCTGAGGAGGTGAGACAGGTGGAGCTCAGCAGGAGCCAGTTCCTGGCCCAGTTCTCTTCAGTATTTCCCATAATAGCTCAGTAGAATAGAGGGTGGAATGGAGGAAGCCAGGCTGGATCATGAAATGAGTTCTGTGGAGACCAGGAGCAAATTCAAAATGGTGCAGCTAAATAGACAGCATCATCTGAAAAGGACAAAATCAAGGCACACGTTGTTGTAAAGAGAAACATAAACTCAGAATGGGGGATGGGGGTGAGTTTTGGCAGGAAGGGATCTAGGGAATTGGAAATCAAATAAAAATTATCAAGCTTGTGCTGCCCCAGAAAGGTTCAGGCCTCTTTCTGGGTTAACTAATAGAAGTGCTGTATTTAAGATGGAAGCAGTTATCCTGCTGTGCCAGGTATTGCTGTTGCTCCAGTGGAAGTCTGGTGTCCAATTTAAACAGTTTAAGAAAGATACAAATCAGCTGGGGAAAGTCTGAGTGTTGGACGTGAAACAGAACGGCAAAGAAAATTCGTGTTTGGTTTAGAGAAGAGGAAGTTGAAGAAAAACAAGCTTCTCAGTAGGTAGAAGATTATTGTTATGGAGATTAGATTATGACTTTTTATCTTTTGCCTGTGAAGAAAGGAGAAGAGGAAATCAGTGTGACTTTTAGGAATTAGTCATCTTTCCTCAAAATGCTCTGCTCTGAAGGTGGCAGAGTGTTAGGACCAACCAGGGAGTGGAGTTCTCCATTTTCCCACTCTTCTGTGGAATTTATCTTCTGCAACCTTTGCAACTTCTCTTGATTCAGAGTGAATTTGATTAGATTTAACCTAAAAACTGAGCTGACTATTGCCCAACTAACCTATTGTTTGGCTCAGTTGCTTTTGGAGAGAGACCAGAAATGAATTCTAGCTGTGAATAGCCAACAGACCAGGATCCAACTTGATCACTTTTGGGCCGCATTAAAAAGTGTGAAAAGGTTGTTTCTCTGCTCTTGGATGTGGCATAGTTTAATTTTCTGAAATAAAAACCATTTCTAGAACACTGGGTTCCTGCTTTTGGAGTTGACTCTCCTGGAGACTTCAATAATTGGTGGTACTTAAAATAACGTTGTAAAATCTGTGTGTTTGCCTTCTTTCTGTGCAGAACAGTTCAAGGAGACAGGCTTGCAAACACCTGGCAGAGCTCTCTGGGCAGAGATCAGTGTGCCTGGGCTTGCATTTGTCAGGCAGTGCAGGTGTGTGGGACACAGTGGTGTCCCAAAATACCCCTGGGGACAGATTTTTAATCACCTCACAAACTGGGTCACAAAGCAGAGGTGCTGTGCAGAGAGCAGGACAATTGTTTGTGCACTGGGACTGCTGAAGAGGAAACATGAGTGCAGTGTCTCCCCTGCTCCCAAATAATTGCTGTTGGACCTGCAGGGAAGGGAGGTCACTCTGAAAAAGTAGCCTTTCAAGCTGAATATGAATGTGAAAATTGAACAGATGGATGTTTTCCTCCTCCTCTGTCTCTTGTTCTTCAGGCAAAGGGAGCATTTGGGACTATGAATGCAAGTGTTAATTGATTTTCTGTTGATGTTACAAGACTGCTTAAAGGAAAGGGAATTACAGCTGACACATAGGGATTCTGGTATTGCTCAGAGAAAAGTGGATTTTTCTACTGCTCCTCTAACAGGGGTCACTTATTTATATTATATAAACCTGAGGATTATTAGTTCTTATCTGCATGGAGGAGCTTTTCTCACCTCCTTCAATCTGGGACTTTGCATCTCCCACATACCAGATCTTCCTTCCTGCCAGACACACCATGGATTGCGGCAGATCAGATGACTGGAAACGATTCCTGATGTTCAGAGAGAGCAGCCTCTGTGTCTGCAGGGGCAGGCAACTTCAAACTAGGGCACAGGGAGAGTTTTAAACATGTATTTGGGGAGAGCACAAGAAATCTTCCCCTGTGCTTTTAAAAGACAGAGGTGGCTGATTCTCTTGTTTGTGGGAGCATTACCACAGCTAGTTATTTTACAGCAAAATCAGCAGATCACAGGATCATCAAGGTTGCAAAAGACCTCTCAGATCATCAGGCCCAACCTTGGATGCTTCAAGATGCTCTTGCAGAGGGTATTTTTCCAAGCCTCAGCGTGCCTGACGTGTGGAGTGAATCCAGGCAGTTGCAGCACTTCAGCACATGAGCACAATTCCCATTTTGTGAGTGGAAAGGGAGATAGCCAGCGTTGGGAACAAGGAGCCTGCACTGTTGGGATCCAAGTGCTGTGAGAGCACATCCATGGGTGAAGCCCAAATAACCCACACTAACAGCAGCAGAGGTGCCAGAAATGGTGAATGAAGATGCTATCTGCACTTGATTTTGGCTGCAAGCAGGGCAGGGCTTTTTTTTGGCCAGCACGGTGCAAACATGTACAGTCAGGCTATTTCTGTCAGGATGATTACCTCAGGAGTTTAATTAAACTGGGAAATCTTGGCTTTTGTGCTCCAAATCCAAAAATAGCTGGGTAAAAGATAGAGAAAGAATAATCCCAGTTGCAGTCTCTTTGGAGATCTTCGGAGGAGATTAAAAAGTTGTACCACTGAGCAGCTGGAAGATGTTAATAGTTTAGCAGGGTTTTCTGTTTTAAGCTGCCACAGATCTTGTTTTCCATAAATATTAATAAAGCTTTTCTCAAGCTTTTCCTACGAGCACCTCCCAGCTCCTTTTGCAAGGGATAACATCTGCTGCTGTTCTTATAGACACAGAGGGGCTGCTGAGAATTAAAGAGGAGAACCAGAAGCATTATCGCAGGGCTCAGAGGCACCAGGAGAAGAAGGAGAAGATCCAAAAGCACAACAGGAAGCTGGGAGACCTGGTGGAGAAGAAAACCTACGACCTGAAAACGCAGTACGAGCACCTGGCCAACCTCCGGCGGGCGCACATCCTGGAGCTGACCTCGGTCATCTTCCCCATCGAAGAGGTGAAGACGAGCATGAGGTATGGCAGGCTTGTCCTTTTGGGGTCATTTTGCTTGGCTTTAGGCAGCCAGGATGGAGTTGTGTCAGTCTAAGGTAGGTGGTCTGGCTCCCTTAGGGTCTGTGGGGAGGAGGAGGGGTTGTGTTCTCACCTACAGATAGAGGTCCAGGACAGAAGAATCTGAATCTGGAGGTGCTTGCATCTTCCCACTGAGAGATCTGAGCTGCATGTCCAGTGTTAAACTTCCTTAAAATATGGATTCGCCATCCCTGGAAGTGTTCAA
>VYZR01107401.1:0-39366 GCA_013400675.1 Oxylabes madagascariensis | reverse complement strand
CTCTCAGTGAGTTCTTCTCCCAGGCAGTACTCATGCTTGGGGTTCCCCCAATCCAAATGCAGCATCTTCCACTTGGACTTGTTGTATCAAAGGTATTCTTTAACCTCAGCTGGATAAGGTGTTGGAGAAATGCACAAGAAAGATGTACATGGACATCTCAGGACAAGGTCCTGCTGCGGCATTGATAGGGTTTCTTACTAAGGAAAAAGAACTGCTTTTAATTTCATAATATTTTGCATGTTAAAGTACTTGGCAAGGGTAGCTTTTTTTCTGTGACATGTAGGAGGAAGAAAAAAGAAGTCTTGTAAGAAAAAGCAAATAAGCCACACCCTATTTGCTTATTCCACTGCCTTTTGCTAGAGCCAGAGTGTTAGTATATTGCATCTGAGAAACAGATCCTTAGGGATCACACATCACTGTACCAAATCTCGGGTTTTAGTATGGATGTGTATCTTCCACACACACATACTCATGTGGGATGTATTGCTGCAAGAATGACAGACGTACTGAAGAAAAAAAAAATCTTCCTATTTTTGCCAGCATTTGCTTTCTAAGGTAACTCTAGTAATGGAGCAATTGATCATGCAAAGACTGAACAACAGATTTGGAAGCTAGTTTATCATTGACTGTATTAAGGAGTCTTTCTAGTTCTTAAGAAAGCCATATCCTAGCTCTTCTCATAGTGTATTAGAAATATTTCCTTTGTATTTTTTACTAAAAAGAGCCAGGAAAAAAACAGGAAAAAAAGAGAGAACTCTTTCCTCCTAACAAAACTGACTTATATATTCACAAATTAACCTATGATCAGTAAGAAAAATAGTGCAGTAGAAAAATATCTATTCGGCTGTTTGCATTTCGAGGCACACTGTAGGAATTACAAAACCATCCAGTTAAGAACACTGATATTTCAGTGGAAATTAAAACAAAGATATTATAAAAGTACTTTACAATGTGCAACAAAATGTGCAACAAAAAGAAATTACCATAAAAATTAAATATTAAGGTATTTTAAACAGTTACAGGTAAGTAAAATATGACATACATGTAAAAACAACATTTACTAATTGTAAGACCTTTTGTTGCCATACCTTAAAGTGTGTGACTGTGAAAGTTATTATTTAGTAACAATATAAGATCAAATGTCCTCAACATAAACATTGTATGTGAAACTGCAAGGAAAGCTAACTCTATTATTATTCTAAAGAATAATGTAATTAAATATTTTATGCAGAAAGATAATTCATGTTATATAAACTTGATATCCAATATCTTCTTGGTAGCAGAATCCCAATCTTTCCCAGGTTCAACTTGATAGCAAATAGATGGAAATTGCCTTCTTATCAACTCTATTGCTTTCTTCATCAACACAAAAGCCCAGTGAACATCACTGTGAGTAGAAATGAAGTTTCATTATAATAAAATCTTGTAAGTCCACCAAAGGAGCAGGGGAAAAAAATTCTTCTAATGATAATTGTTTTAAAGACAAAATTTGCTATAGTATGATGATCCAGCATGTATAAAATATCATCTGATGGAGAATGAGTAATATAATTCCTCAATAGAGGAAGGAAGATTTCCAGGATTCTCCTGACTGTTTCTGTATCCTTTTCTTACATGCCCAGTAAAGCACGAAGTGTGTAAATCTTCCCCTTTCGGCACAAGGAATCTATTATATATTGGTTCTGATATTCTTTAATACAGCCATTGATCCTCTATAATAATATTAGTCTTTGTATGTCAAGAGGATTTATATTATAAGATTTTTTTTTAAAGTGCACCTTCAATTGGATGAATCTTCCTATTTCATTAGTGTTTTGAAAACTATCCCTTTCAATTTCTTTGTGCATCATATGAACAGTAGCACAAGAACAGTAACAATCAATGGGAGTAGCTTTTCTTTTCCGTTTGGAACCAAGGAAGAAGAAAAGGGAAGCAACATTACTATTTAAATGATTTCTTGACAACAAAACTGGTACTTTCTGCAAAGGCCTTTAAACCAGCATTTGCCTAATGCCAATTAATTGTTTTATCATGTAATCACTGCTAGGGCGAGAATGCACATTCGTGGCTTGTCAAACCTGCTCCTGGGTTTCACACTTAAATTTGGTCATGGGTTGTTGGGAATTTTGCAGTTTGTGTTTGCTAAGGTTCTAATCTACTTCTGGCACTGACAAAATACAGCACTAACCAAAACCTCCTGCCCTAAGTAGTCTACAGCTGATCCTTTGGTGGCAAAAGCATTTTCCTTTTCACTGAATGTTCTTTGGCCTCAGTGCAGCCTTCACTTACAAATTACAGATTTCCAGAAGGAAGGAAGTAATTTCCAATATGAGCAAGCAATTCAAGGTATGAGACTCCGAAAGATATATTTAGGGGGAAAGAATATTCATATGTGACTGTGCTTGTTATTCAGGCAAATTTACTTCAAATAGACTAAATTAAAGAAAAATCTTAAAAGCTGGCCTAAAAAAAAAAAAAAAAAAAGAAAAAAAAAGAAAAGTTGCATGTTAGAGTTTTGCAATGATAAGCATTCCATACAAAAAGCATTGTTTAGAATACAACCAAAGTGATCTACTTACTGTAGAAAGCCCCTACAGTGTATCATGTAGGGGCTTACTACAGAACATCATGTATGATGTTCATTGAAAATGAAGACAATTCTATGAAATCTGTGAGTAAACACTGATTTTAAGACCATTAAAATATTAAACATGGACCAACAATATGGAAACACAAGCTTAAGATTTATGACTGGAGTATCAGAATAGAAGTATTACAAACTGCCACATATTCCTGCTCATGGTTCAGTGTATTTTGCTGGTTTGATAATAACGATGTGGATAAAATTAAACCATGACAAGAAAGTAACAGCTGGCTCTTGGGTAAAAAGGAAATAGAGGAACTCATCTGTGCCAAATTTGACTGTATTCATTCTTTCTCTGAAAAAAAAATCCAAAACATGTAAAGCAATTGGCTTTGCTTGATGTAGAGCTGTGCCTGCCATAGAATTTGAGCAACATATTAAAATAACAATTTCATTGGACAGCTGCTCTTCGAATGCTGTTTCAAACTCAGGTTGAAACAGAGGCACGCAAGCTTACAGGAGGAGAAGCAAAATCATGAGGGCAGCGGACAAATATTATTTCATTACAAGTGTACCCAAACATCTTCATTATTCTTATTTTGAAATAAGAGCAGAATACAGCCATATTTTAGAGTTTTAACAAATATATGTGTCATTTACTTCTAATGCCTGAAAAGTGAAAATTCCTTGTCCTGTACCTATATCCCAGATATCACATGAAAAACTGAAAAAGAAATGTTGTGGTTTCATATTCTTATCAAATTCACTCTTCTGCAAACAGCACTGACTCTAAATCTCAAGAAAAAATCCCCACAGATAAAATCTTTTAGTCACCACTGCCACCATCAGTTTATGAGAAGTACTAGAATTAAAAAGAATGTGTAAACCAGAAGTGCCTACTGTCCTTGCAAAGAACAGAGATGCTATAAAAAACAAAGGTTTTCCAAAATGGAACAATGAAATGCCTGAAGAACTGAAAATGTTTCCACTAGGGAAAGAAAGGTTTGCATAAATAGGAATCACTTTCTTTCTCCTTTCCATGAGGGAGTTACTATATATATAATAATAATAATAATTATTATTATTATGTATATATAATACTGCTGTATTATTGCAGTCATCAGAAAGAAATCCCAAAATGAATGCATTTAAACTAAACAACACTGATGAAAAGAAAGAATAAGAAAAGACATCATTGTTGGATAGAAAATATTATCTGTCATCTTACTTATTTCAACCAATTTCAGCAGTGGATGGACAGATTAGTCATGTGAAGACCTTGCATTTCACCTCTGCAGCATTTTATCTGATGTAAGAAAAAACATATAAAAAGGAGCTGAAAATAACTAAAAAAATAAACTGAAAATAACTAAGTTTTAAATGTATTTCTCAGGTGAGTAGTTTCTGTGAGTAAAAGTAAGAGGGGTTGAATTGATTCTTCTTTTCTACCTAACCTTTTATTAGTTTTTCAGTGGTGATAATGAGCTTTTCTGCGACACAGCCATACCTAGATTCTGCTTGTGGGTGCTTCAGAGTGCTAGAGGTGCCAGCTATGTCTTTTTCACTTTTTAGTGAAAAAGATTCAAATATGTTTGAGAAAAATCACTGCAGCAGCAACAACTACAGCAGAATGCAAAATCTAGGAAGGCCAGATGCCTTAGAATAAAATACTGACAGATTCTATAAATATTTGCGTGTACATTGTAAATACAGTCCTAAAAATGTAATGGTTTAATAATTTGTTTATATTTAATTTGTACAGCAATTACATGACTCACAGATGCCACATGGTTCCAGGCTCAGCTGTGACTTGTTTGTTCACATCCACTGCAGCAAATGCAACATCTGTATCAAACACTGTAGTCACGTTTCTAGGAAATACAAACAGCAGCACAACAGTTGGGAAAAAACTGATTTAACAGAAATGACTGGACACTGTGTTGAAACATTCTACTTGTATGAGGCAAAGGATAAAAAAACTCCAGAAGATTCTGTGTGACTGAAAAGAAAATCTCTGGAGAATGCTCAGCTTGAGAAAACGGATCAAAATGCATTCCCTTCCATGGTGTGAAATACTCATCAAAATGAAACTGTTCCTGTTTATAATGTTTTAGCATATTCATTATTACATCATGAACAGTGCAAGTTATGCATTTTGTTGGGATGCTTCTCTATCCACTTTTGAGGTAGGTGCATCTGAGAAATCTAGATATTTAGAACAAATTCTCATTAACTAATTTAATTACAGCCTGGCAGTTTGTTTTCTAGATGAGTAAAAAGAAAGCACTTTACTATTTCTGTAATAACAATATAGTGAATATTAATTATTTTGTAAGGACAGAGAATGACAACAGTAGATTTAATTGGTAGTCCCAAGGCCTATTCCCAAAGAGGTTATAGAAAGTCTACAAGGTACAGTTTCCATTTACATTTTATGTTCTTTAAAATATCATTCACTTTCCCCAATGTGTTTTTAGATAAGAAGACAAACCAGAAAGGCTTCAAGCACAACAGAAATTTTCAGCAGAGAAGAACAGAGAACCTAGCTGCTTGCAGAATGAACAGTAAAGCCAAAGAGATGACATACAAGTGTTTTCTAGGATAAAACTTCCATTTTGAATACACAACAGAACTGTCGAGGCAGAAGCATGGCTACAGTGAAATTTATTTACCTTTATCTGTACAACTGTGTATGTGTTTAATATCAGATGGTATCTCAATACCCATGTCCATCAAAAATCTACTTAATAAAGAGAAAAGAAAAAACCATGAATGGCACTCCAGGGAAGTTGATGTTTAATCTGCATACCATGACAAATCCATGAGAAGGAGCTATGTTTTCTGTCCTTTTTAACTCTTTAGACGAAAGTGGGGAATAGCAAACTTGTTAGACAAATTTTTGTTCCTAGGCTACCCAAAGAATAGCCACATTGATTCATTACGGGTATTCATAGCTTAAAAGGTTAGAAAGGATCAAGGCATGATCTCCTCTATAACACATTACATTTATTTTCTAAAGCAAAGCTTTGTAACAGCCAGCCAGACTGGATTTCAGAGAAGGCGAGTTCATAATTTTCGCTGGCTAACTGGTTTGCTCCAAACCTTACTGGTGAAACAGCATGTCTTTTTTCCCTTTTTTCGCTTTAATTTGCAGACCTTGCTTCTTAGTTTACCTCCACAATAGCATTAAAAAAGTAACTTGATGAGTCTAGTAATACAACCAAGATACAAAAGAGACCCAAGATACCACATGATCTTGTAGAATCACCTCCCGTTTTGCAGACAGAGGTCAATATGTGCAGGCCAAAGGAGAAACCGCAGCACAGACACAGCAAGTAACTGAAAAAGGAGATGTGCCAACGCAAGTCAATTTCCAAAGCCCTACAGGAGCAAATTCATCCTCAGAGATAGTTACAAGGTCTTCTACCAATCACAGCAAGCCTAAGTTTATCGTTTAGTTGCTTTATGGTTAGAATGATTACAAACAATTATCCTCTAACAAAAGAGGAGAAATTAAAAGGAAAACAATCATAAGCTCATTTAAGTCTCTTATGTAACTACATTCCTCTAGGCATGGAACTTTTGCTTCTCAACAAGATGCTATTCTAAGACTGGGTTTTAACGAACCTGCATGTTTTCATTCAACGCTTTGTCCTGTTGCCATAGTGACACAGAAGCTGGCACATGAAAGGACCTAGAGCCACGCTGAAAACTCAGTGCAGCGACATAGGTGATTGGATCACAACTGTAGAACATGAAGATTAATTTCCAACACTAATTACAAAAATATCCTAAGAAAACCCCAAAACAAAAAAACAGAAACAAGATTTAATTATCTCATTAAAGCCCATGTTTTCCAAAACAATAATTTAATTAGTTTAGAGGCACTGAAACGAAAAGCCAAAACAGAAACTACTATTTGTTTTTGATGAAGCATTGAAATGATAATGAATTGATAATAATGATATGAAATGTCAAACTTTTCATAATTCCTTCATTTCTGGCAAAAATGATGAATGATATCAAATGTATAGTCTAAATAAGTTCTAGCAAAAAGAAGTTTCCCAACGAAGACATGGCTCAGCAAGGAGTCTGTAACTGGACAATTGTAAATTTTCTGGTAGGCACTAAACCAGGATATTCAACATACTGGTGCATCTTGGTCCATTTGCTAAGCTCCATCACCCTGACTGGTAGCTTTTTGATATTACCTAATATCTATATGAATTCTTTTGATTCACCACTCTTTTCTTTAAACTATGAAAGATTTTTCCAAAATAAGTAATTTAATCTTTACAGACAGAAAACTTAGCCAATATTCTCTTAAAAGACATGACTACATTGAAATACTGCTAAGTGGCAACAAAAAAAGTCATGAGAGAAATTATGATTAGCATTGTACATCTTCATTACTAATTAAGTGGTTTCAGATCTTGAGATTGAAGGAACTACATCAAAGGTAAAGTACAATAATATTTTATCTCTCCAGTGATTTTTCCATTGATAAAGGCTTCAAATCCATAAATAGCTTCATCATCCAAAGGAAAGTTATATTTAGCTTCAATTATTTACTGTTTTAATTGGTGTAAGGCTGTAACATCACTACCCGAAATGAGTAATTTTTGTGCAATATTTAAGTCGTGATTAAAACATCAATGCTTTCAGTGTAATACTGCTTTTCACTACAAAATGTCAATCAGCATGCCACAATTAAAACTTCTATTTATACTTTAGAAATGAAAGTATAATATTCATCAGTGCTTGACAAATAGACATCTCCAGAAATACATAAGAAGCTGTAGAATTTTAATCTCTAAATCATTAATTAAATCTCTTCCAGAAGAAGAGGAAAACATGGCCTTCTAAAGGTTACTTATAACACTGGCAGAGCTGAAGGTGTCAAGCTATTGCCTACAAAAGAAGTCACCACTGCAGTATGTCTGTAATAATACAAAAACGATTATGTGCTTTTATGAGGCTGCTTTGGCACTGAAACCCCTGGAACAGACTCTTGTGCAGAGACACATGTGACGGATTTGGTGAAGCCACAGCTCCAGCATGATCGAGTGACTGCTTGGGGCAGGATGTAGTTGAAAGGGGAGGAGATTGTGGAATTATGTCGCAGGATTGGAAAAGACTTGTGACTTGACAGAATGTGTTAAATGTGTTAGGGAATATGTACTAAAAACCAAGTTAGCCTGCTTGGGTAACTTTTATTAGCTTATTTTCAGGTTGGAATAGCAACTTCTTCTGGAGTGATTGATATGTTACTTGTAACAGCTAATTTAGGTTGTCTAACCAAAGCCAAACCCAAAACCCGAATAACATTTCCAGAAACCTTTTATCTTCCTAGGTGTGAAACCATGTTCCTCATTTACAGTTCAGCCAAGGAGGTCTTTTAAAGAGGTCAAAATGTGCATGCTACTACAGAAAGCTTCTCAACAATAGTCACTTGATTACACAGAGGCAGAAACCAGACTTAAAAATAGAGCCAAACCTTTCACTGACCAAAAAGTTTTAGGTATTTGTTTGACTATACCTCTGCAAGAATAAAAACTATTTCTACTCAGTTTCAGGACTTGCCTTCATTTAGAGATTGAATTGCCCCCCGCCTTTTTTTTTTTATTTATTTTTTTCTACTAAATACTAAATAGCTATTTTTTACTGAAAAATAGCTTAACAAATAGATCATTTTTTCAGGGCTGAGTTATGGAAAAGGACAATAAATAGCATACTCTACCTGGGCTACGAAGTCTATTATCCTTGCCATAATATAAACACCTTCCAGAGGGAATGCATTTCCCAATCTGTCCTGAAGACCAGTTTTTACAGGATTCGAAAGATTTGCACTTGGTAATGCATAGGTGAATAAAGAGTTTATGAAAGACTAAAAAGGTATTTTTTGAAACATACACTTGGGAAGAATGACTGAAACTAATCCTATATCAATGGCCCACATTCTTTATGAGGTTCAGAACACAAAAGTAACACTAAGTTTCTGTAATGAAAACCTATGTTGTGCACTGCTGAGCTGTAGGCTGTCTGTCTAAGGGATCATGAGTTCAGGATAGCTCTTTAAGCTTTACAAGGTCTTTGTAGAACCTTGCATTTGAATTATTTAAAGACCATCTGATGATTTATGTAGAAGCACTTCCTTTGCTTCTCTTGAAACACACGGTGGTGGGAGTTGCAACTGCTGTTGGTAATTATGCCTGTAGGAAATCTGTTAAACAGATGCTACACAGATGTCACATGGTAACCACTAATTTGGTAACATCTGCAAACAAATGACAAATTACTTTTTATTATGTTAGCTTCAAACAAGTACTCAAAAAAGGGTTCTGATAAGCATTTATGAAACTCAAGGAGCAAGTCAACATACAAAGAGAAAAAAATTCTTACTTGCATACTGTAAATGACATTGTAAATGTAAAATGACAATGACTGTGTCATTGCTCTCTTGCACCAATACCATGCCAATTACAGGCCAAAATGATTTAATTTGATTGTCAGCAAGGCAAGACTTCTGGATATCTTTTGCCANAAACAAGTACTCAAAAAAGGGTTCTGATAAGCATTTATGAAACTCAAGGAGCAAGTCAACATACAAAGAGAAAAAAATTCTTACTTGCATACTGTAAATGACATTGTAAATGTAAAATGACAATGACTGTGTCATTGCTCTCTTGCACCAATACCATGCCAATTACAGGCCAAAATGATTTAATTTGATTGTCAGCAAGGCAAGACTTCTGGATATCTTTTGCCAAAAAAAAAGAGGTATCTCTGGCAGAATCTGTGGAATTTATATTATAATTGCATAAAAGAGGGAAATTAGTGTTTGCTCCATACTTACAAGAATGATGTGGCTGTTAGAGTTCTGGCTGTCAGCTCTCCAGAGGGCCTGGCGGCTTGGGCTCAGTGCCAGCCTTGTCAGCACATTTGTGGAGCCTTTTAAGATTGCTGCGAGAAGACAAATTCCTGCCTCTCCTTTGCTCACATACCTTCAAGTGTAGGCTCTTACCCATGGTCTCTCAGCTGAACTCTGTTGCCAATAGGTCTGCATCCAGCCTTGCACCTCCCTGGTTCTGTCCCAGATCCTCATGGACTCAGGTTCCTGGTTTGATCTGGACCTGCAGATGAGCCACCATGAGGAGGCCAGACTGACCCTGGCTGCCATCACCAGCAGTCACGGCCACCTGCTCCGATCTTCCCATTTGGGTACTGCACGACCAGAGCCACCGCGAGTCCTCCCCAGCAGAGTGAGCATTTCCCCACTAGTTTCTGCAAAGATGAGGCAATGGACTGACCTGCAGCACAGTAACTGATCTCCTGACTGACTGAACCCCTACCCAGCTTAAAAATGAAGGAACTGACACAGGAGTTTAGGAGGAGTTCCTTGGAGACT
Organism: Oxylabes madagascariensis; assembly: GCA_013400675.1. Lineage (NCBI taxonomy): Eukaryota > Metazoa > Chordata > Aves > Passeriformes > Timaliidae > Oxylabes > Oxylabes madagascariensis. The sequence continues at coordinate 29,374 of VYZR01107401.1, read as the reverse complement.
GCCCTAGGCAGACCAGCTGTGCTTAGGCCAGCTGGAAGGTGATATCTGTCTAGATATGCTGGCTAACTTCTTACTCTCACAATCCAGGCAGTCCAAGGAATTCCCCTGAGCAGTTTATGCTGTAGGTCAAGGAGGAAACCAAGCTATACATAGATTGGTGATTTTAAATAATCTCTGGAAACTGCTCTGGCATATACAGGAAAGGGTACACAGAACAGTCTATGCAGGTAGTTAGAACAGCTCAGATATATTGTGCATATAGTTTAGGATAATCAAGAGAAATTGATTATGTATATGCTGGAGTATTTTTTAGGGTCAATGGATGATTATAACAGTTTCCTGATTCTCCTTTGATCCAGCTGAAGATGCCCGGACAATGATTACAATGGGAGCTCTTGTCACCATTTAGTAAGCAACTGGCCCTCCTGATGAAAGCACAGAATTCCCCTCATGAGTGTTACTCTAATAATAAGATTCCAATAAACTAATTTTTTTTAACTCACAGCCTGTGACTAGTTATGCAAAGCGTCCTGTCAATTTATCTAGTGAATATGTTCAGAGTTGGCGTGGCACAGCGCTTGCAAGCAATATTGAAAACTTATCTGCCACAGGTCCTATTTTCTTGATAACTTTTTGGAAACTATGTACTCCATTTCAGTTTGGTGATGTCTAACTTGATAGAATTCCATCAGCATGTTTTATAGTGCTTCATCACCAGTTCCCTCATCCAGGTGCACTTTTAACTTGGGGTAAAATACCTTCTGCTTTTCTCACCTGTAAAAGAAGAGACTGCTAAACTGAAAGCTATTGCAAAATTGCAGGAAGAGCACAAAGCAACAAATACTGAAAGTGGATAATATAATTCCACACTGAAACAAAACTTTAACTCTTGTTAGTGCAATATCCATGAAATAAACTATTGCAGCTAGAATATGAAAACAGTATTTAACGGTTGGATAATATTCTGCTCTCATACTGGGCTACTTGCAAAGTACCTCAAGCAGAGCTAAGAGACAGTAAAATAACCTCCTTGAAATAAAATGGAATATAAATCAGGTTGAAAGAGAACAACATTGTGTTGATTCACATTGCCAGCTTTAATGTATTGATGAAATAACATAAAGAAGATAATAAATTTCTTACTAAATGTTTAAGTGCACCACATGATCCTAAAACACACAGTACAAGTCTTAGTTATAAAGTGCAACCTACAGATGAAATGATAGTAATGAATGTTCTATTATTTTGTCCTCTCAAGGCAAGAGGAAAAAGGCAAAATGCTCTTTAATTTACATGAACCACAGGCAACAGGTAGTAAAATGTTGACATAAGAGGCTGCATAGCAATGTCTTACTGCAGTTCAGTATTGATCCAGACTAATCTCTGTCTCTCAAATGCCTTTGGGACAAAACGAAAGGTTAATCTAACTGAACAGCATCTCACTTCTTGATTATTGTGTGAATTTTTTTACTGAGATTTTTTTCCTTCAATACAAATACTATTTCTCTTGTAAATTAATTATAAGTGGGAAAAGTTAGTGAAAATTGTTTTATTGTATTCTTGCAGATAGACGCATCGAGATTCAGAATCTTTGTTGTCTCTGTGGTTCAGTTCTTGTAAAAGCTACCAACAATTGAACATTATTTACCAAATACTTATCAAATTTCACCTACCTGAAATATGTCAGGAATCTTAATATACAAACAATTGCATATTGTAAAAAGCATTTACCACAAATAGCATTTCCTCGTGTCTTTGCTGATTTATGCAATGTAGTCATTACAGTTTCTTAGTACATTTATACAATATTGCTAATGTACTCCTTACTCACCAGAACCCATACAAACGTATTATTTCCACATCCAAAAGTGAAAGGAATACTCTTATGCCATATAGAAATTGAGGAAGAGCATCAAAAGTGAGTTTCATGTAATACGATTTAAGCAAAGTAGTTCCAGAATTGGGGAACGTTCCACTGGCAAAGCTCTTCCAATTTTTTTTGCCTTTCCAATAATTTTGCCTTCAGTTATAACAGAGATGAATAAAATTCTTGCCTTATACAGTGATTTTCTTCTTTTTGTTAAGTCATAATTGTTTGTTAGGTCATAGGAACTCAAATTACATGAATGAAGATTATCCTCTTCAATATTTAGATAGCAAAGTAAAAGAATTGAGGTATGTGGGAAAGCAGGATTAAATGTGCCATAGGTTTAAGAAAAGGGTGGGTGGATAGGCAGTTGCTCTTAATAACAGCTGTAATATCCAAAGGCCTTCAGCAGTAGCTCTGCATTAATTACATCAACTGATAATGCAACAGGGACTATAATTAAAACTATTTTTCCATTACAAGAGAATGGCTGACTGAAGGATGGTTGAAACCTGCTGTACGCACTGCCTTCTGTGACTATCTTCTTACGTGATTTGATTTATCTCATGAAAGAGATCCTGAAAATTGTGCAAACTGCTATGAAATAAAAAAAGTCATCTACCCCAGGGAAGCACAGCATGGCTTTAGTGTTATGACTCTAAAGCAAAATTTGAGATAAAAGTCTCTGAAGCAAGGATTGGAACAGTCTGCCTGGAAGTGGCTGAGTCACCATCCCTGGAAGTATTTAGAAGATGTGCAGATGTGACACTTAGGGACATGGCTTAGTGGTAGACTTGGCATAATTAGGATGGTTGGACTTGATGAGCTCAAAGGTCTCCTCCAACCTAAACAATTCGAGGATTCTATGGATTTGCTGAAGTACAAAAATATCAAAAGTGTAATCACCAATCCCAATCTGAAACACGACATACATGTTTGCTAGGAAAAAATTAGTTCTAACAGCATTTACATATTCACCCTCACAGAGCAAGAAGAATTATCTTACATCATTTAGGCTTATGTTATATACTGATTCGATTAGTAAACTATAGACGCCTTTCATAGAATAATCAGGTACATGGACATAACAGTCTGTAGACCCAAAATTCTTACATTACAATAACATCACTAAAACCCAATTCAGTGATGTGTTTCTCTATTCAGAGTTTCCCCTCTCCAACAATGAGAGAAGAACAACAGCATGGCAATTGTAGCCAGGGGAAAAAACCTTCCCTGGTTCTTTTGTGGAAAGAGAATATTGTTCTTCACTTCTTTATATGACATTTCAGTACTACAGTACTACATGCATTAAAAATGTAAATGGAATATTTTAATTTAAATACTGAATCAAGATATAATCTCTACAGTTCTTGTTTCTCTACATGAAGGCAAAACTCTACAACACTTGCATCACTTGGTATTTTCCTTCTGAAATCTCAGAAATAAGTATGGCACTTACTTTGTGATTCAGCACAAAATTAACTACTTTGCTTTTTTTAAATGGACGCTTTCAACTTGCTCTTCTCCTGAATAGGCAAGAATTTCAGTTTAATAAAAAACACACAGTTTGCAAGGATTGCCATTGCCGTCCTGTTAAAAGAGAAAAGTTGTTTTTTTTTTGGCTGAGAAAACTGAGAAAACTTCTGTTCCCACTATCCACTTAAGTAGTCTCTTATATTCTTGCAATTCCAGGGAATTCCAAAACAAATACCATTTTATCAGCATGTTATTCAAACCCACTCAGAACATATCTTAATCAGTTTTATTCATTTTGTTTAATTATGTGGAAAATTTAGTGTGACCTACATTTTCAGTAAAATCATGGCTTGAACTAAGTGAACACTCTTTTCTTAATCTCTTGCTGCCAATACATGCTGTTAGTAATGTGTAACGATCTTAATTTGGACTAGAACAACCTCGCCTTCAATTCTCCTTTCACACAGAACAATTATAAAATAACTCTTTTTCAAGAATGTAAATTGCATTTCATGTTTCCACTCACTGAGGTATAATCTGAAAATAGTAAAAAAAACCCCAAAACAAAAACCCCACTGCACAGCATCTAAAAAGAACTTTGGAAAAAACTGATCCAGACTAAACCCAATACAGAAAACACAACACACCCCTCAACTACAAGAAAACCCCTAGGCCCAAGAGGACAGTATTAATCCAGATCTATAACCTGATAGAATTCACCTCTGGCAGTGGAAGTGAGGGTGAGGCAGGGGAGAGGTGGAAGTAGGAGTGCTGCTCTTCTCAGCAGTGTCAATCTAAATCATCTGTAAAACAACTTGAATGAAAATCGGCTGCATGTCATTTGTGACAAACTATGCTAAGATATGAGAGACTGGGAAAGTTTCATTTAAACAGGAGTAGAATTTATGACAACAAAATGTCAGTATTTGGCTTAAGTGATTAAAATGTATCATCAATGCGTTATTGGTTTTCCTGGACACTTATGAGTGTAAAATTATTTTAAAAGCTGATTTTAAAAGAATGATAAACACTGTAAATGAGCATGCTGCACAGAGCACTGACCTCTTTATATAGCATATGAGCTCCTCAGCATGCCGTGGGGCTTTCTAGGGTTTCAGAGCCCATCAGTGGTAAATAAGTCTTAAGTGCAAGCTGGCTGGTCTTATGACTGGATGGGTTCAGACAGAACAAAGCCAAAAACAATGCCCCCATTAAGTTTATTTGAAGCACAGGGCCAGTTTAGTTCTCTCTGAAAGGCATTCAGAGGGTACCCTTCAAAACTACTGAGAACTTAATCAACCTTAGGCAGCTCTTGATTTGGCTTAAAATGGCATTACTGCTCCAAGCCAAACTAATGCAGACATCCTGCTAATGCTACACTAACCAGTATGAGAAGAACACATGCTTGTAAAACAAAACATTCAAGTGACAAATTTTTTCACCAGGGAATGTTTGGATCCCAGTGCACCGTGTCTGTATCTCATCCAGAGGGTTTGTATCAATGTCACTAGTAATGACTTTTACTCTATTTATATTTCTGAAAAGGCTACTTGATGATGTAAATTTTCCACAGTGACCTAAGGCCAAGTAATTTTATTTGTGAGATAACTGGACAGAGCTGACACTCTAGAATACTAGGTCCCTCTAAATTCTTCCGGCACTTGCAGGATGAGGCAGAAGAAATCAGAAACTGCTTGTTCAAAGGTAATGTGCAGTTCTTGTGCTTTGCAAAAACATCTGATGTTAAACTTCCCTCTCTCTTGGAGAGGCCATTTGAAACAAAAATGCCTTTTATCTATTGTAATGAGAGCTCCACATAGACTGCAAATTCTGATTAAGCTTNTCATTCAGTTAGAATCAAAAGACAGCTTAGGGGAGACAAGACTGCATATACAGAGTACAAAAACAGTGCAAAAAGAATAAAAAAAAAAAAAAAAAGAAAAAGGAAAAGGAAGGCAGATGCTGTTTGAAGTACTTGTGTTCATTTTCTAATTCACATTTTTCTGCCCTATGCATGTGCAAATGGGGAAACATTTATTAGAACATTTCTTTAGACTAAACCCAAACAACTTAATTACCCAATAGATCCTTCTGGCTTTAAAATTATTGGTCAAATTGTGCCAAAGCCTTTACAAGGTCAACAAAACCTTTCCATCAACCTAGCAGAAAGATTGTGCTTTAGTGTGGAGAGAGAATAAATCAAGAGACAGTGACAACGCAGAGGAAATCTTTAAATGGCACTGACATCAGCACTTGACAATCTGATATAAGATTAGGGTTTGATTAATTTATCAAGGGCCAAGTTGAGAGGAGATGATTAGAATAAGGTTTCAGATTAAAAATCCTACAAAACACATTACCCTGAGGCAATTTTAGGCTGAGATTGAGAGTGTGTTACCCTCACTACATTTCAGGAACATGTTTATTTTCTTACTCTCTGACCTATTTAATTTTCAATGTATGCATTGTTTCTTCAGCACAGTAAGAAGGAAATCAGATGGCCAGCTACTGTGGAATAACATAAATTATTAGCTAAAAAATAAGTAGTTAGTTAAGGAGAAAGAACAACATAATCCGTTTGAATTTGGGTTTTTATTAAAACCTGCGAAATCAACACCATGAGATGCAATTTTCCCCATGTCTGTGTACATCATACACCTGAATGGAACTGGCAACTCCATAATGGTAATAAATGCATTTAGGTCACATAGATTACAGATCAAAGGGCACATGAGGTCAATATATACCTATATATTGTGGTTCTTGTTTTTGGTTGGTTGTATTTGCAATAGCAGTTGTTTTGGCATAAAAGCCAAAACACACTCTGGTCACACACACACACACAAAATGGGACAATGCAGTCATCAGTCACAGCCAGCATGGGTTCATGAGGAGAAAGTCCTGCTTGACAAACTTAATTTCTTTTTATGACAAGGTAACCCATCTGGTTGATCAAGGGAATCCAGCTGATGTAATCTTTTTGGATTTCAGTAAAGCTTTCAAAGCTGTCTCTCACAGTGTTGTCTGGCTGAGGGAGGGGATATTCCTGCTCTGTTAGGTGCGGCCTCAGCTTGAGTCCCATGTTCAGTTTTGGACACCACAATATAAGAAAGACAATAAACTATCAGAGAGCATCCAAGGGAGGGCCATAGGGATGGTGAGGGGCCTTGAGAGGAAGCCGTATGAGGAGTGGCTGAGGTCACTTGATGTGTTCAGCCTGGAGAAGACTGAGGGGAGACCCCATTGCAGTCTGCAGCTTCCTGGTGAGGGGAAGAGGAGGGGCAGGCACTGATCTCTTCTCTGTGGTGCCCAGTGACAGGACCTGAGAGAATGGCCTGAAGTTGAGTCAGGGGAGGTTTAGGTTGTACATTAGGAAAAGGTTCTTCACCCAGAGGTGTTTGTGCACTGGAACAGGCTCCCCAGGGAAGTGGTCATAGCACCAGCCTGACAGGGCTCAAGAAATGTTTGGGCAGTGTGCTCAGGCACATGGTGTGACTCTTGGGGATGGTCCTGTTGAAACACAGGCCTCAGTTGACATAGGTGACATCAGCACTTTAGCATAGGTATGAATTAGCAAGAGACCTAAGTGTGACTGCTGCATCTGACTGTAACCATATTTGCAAGCAGGGAACTCCCCTTGGTGGGCTTAAGCGGTAAGAAGGGAGAGGCATGTTGGCTGTCACAAAAGGCTAGAAAAATGCAAAGTCACAGGGTTCATAGCTAGAAAATAGAAGAACGTAATCAATAAAGCACAGTTATAGAAAAGTATAATAGCATTTAGGTGAATGTGATGAATATGTTAGCTAGGATCTATGTCCCATGTTTGTAGCCCTAGACTAAAGAAACCACAAGGTATGTAAGACCCCAACCCTTAAAACTGCAGCTTTTAGACAAGCAAACAAACAAGGGTGGATGCCAGAAATGTAAAGTATAAAAGCCTGTGTAAAATGAACCCAGTCAGACATGCACATGGAGGTGCTACCCCTGCAGGTTCTCTGAGCACCAGTAAAGGTGTGCTTTGCTTTACAGGACCTGCTCTGGAGTAGATTCTTTTGAATCACTGTGCAGGGCCAGGAGCTGGACTCAATGGTCCTTGTAGGTCCCTTCCAACTCGGGATTTTCAATGAGTCTATTGGAACACCTGACAGAGATCAGGATTTGAATTACGACCTGTTCAAAGCATGTACCTAGCAGCTTTTCTCTCCCTTGAGTGAGGGAGATTCTTAGTGATCTCTCTCACTATTGATTAATGCTATCACTGGATAGTGGGCCCCTTTCTCCTATTTCCCTAGAGAATGAAATTTCTTAAGAATTTTAGCAGTGTTTGGCCTTACCTTGTTTTGAATGACAAAATTTACAAAATTCAAAATCAGAATTTCTATTTGAATTAAAGCTATTATGTTTAATCTGTGTGTTCTGGATTGATTAGCTACTAATAAAAACTTTTATAACTGGAATACTGCGTTGTTGCAGCATCCAGTAAGGAAGTTATGCGACGTCTAACTGCTGACAATTTTCCCTGTTTTAATTCTTACAATTTTATATTGGTGGAGATCTTTAGCATCCCAGTAGCATCAAAAGGATTTTGCACAAGCACTCAAGCTTGTACTTCATGATCAAACCACAAACTCAATACCACTGTCAGCAACGGATTATATTTTTAGCACATAGAGGGAGCCAAAAATAAATTTCTATCATCCAACAATAGACCATCAATAAGCTGTAGTCCTCTAAGGCCATAAGTGTGCAGGTAAACTGGAAAAAAACCCCAAACCCCTCTAATAGTATTTTCTTACTAAAGACGTCAAAGGGGCTGAATGTGATGCTTTGGTTCAGAAAGACAAGTACAAATCCTTCTATATTCTACCAGCCTGTCACTGGTAATGAAGATTCGAGTCTGAAGACAATCACGTAGACAGCATATTTGTAACTTGCTAAACCAAACTCCAGGAAAACTGGCGGCAGTATAGCAGAAAGAGCCCTAGGGGACTACAGAAAGAAAGAGCGAACACTAGAAGTGACAGAAGGCACCTGAAAAGGCCGTCCCGGGCTCGTACAACCCGGAGCTCGGTGCCGGACCTGCCCCCAGGGCCGCAGCACCGGCACACAGCCGGCGGCGCTCCGCGAGGCCCGAGCGCGATGCTCCATCGCTTTCTGGAGTTTCGAGGAAAACACTCATCTCGCTGAGTAACACAGAGCATGCCTAAAGCACAAAATGTCAGAAGGCCAGGGGGTGCCTTTTGCCTATTTATCTTCGCGTTCCTCCCGTCCCGCTGCTGTTTAAAGTTTAAAAGGCTCTGGGTAGCCGCAGCTAAAGCACACTGAAGTCCGCAGCCTCGCCCCAGCAGCAGAGCGGCGCTGCCCCGAGAGACCTGTGCAGAGGGCCCCCAGCGGGAGCGCAGGGGAGCCACCCCGGCCTGCGGGGCTCCCTGGGGAGGCAGGGACAGCCCCGGCTCCGGAGCGGATCCCGCCGCCGCTTCCCGCCCGGACAGCCCCGGGCCACGGCCGCCGCTGTGCCTGCCCATCAACGGCCTTCCCGCCGCGGGGGCTCTTGGGAGCTGTAGTCCCAGTCTGCGGCGTTCCCCGCCCAGCTGCCAGGTAGCCGTGCGGCGCTCGAACTACAGCTCCCAGCATGCGGGGCGCCGGGGCGGTGCCCGCCTGTGGCGCCGGGAGGCTGTGCGATGGCGGCAGGTTTGTAATAGCAGGAGAAGGCTGTGGCAGCCGGAGCTGGGCGCGCTTGCCGTGGCGGCCTGAGGAGCGGGGCCGGGGCAGCTGCCTCGCTATGTGCGAGGGGCCGCGGGACGGAGCTGTCGTGGTGCGGGTGCTTCGGGGCCGGGGGTGCGCTTGGGGCGTGCTCTGTGAGGGCGGTGTCGGCGAGGGAAGGAGGGCGCTGGGCCCGACGCCTCGGCTCGGCTGAGGAGCGGGGCTGTGCTCATCTCCCCACTGTCGACCTGTGTGGGGATCCCTTTGTCCCTCCTCTCCTTCCCGGGACGAGTCAGCCTGATCCCTGCCGGCTGCTCCGGTTGGCACGAAGGTGCTGCTGCCGTGAATTTCATGGGGAGGTTTAGACTGGCGGGCGGCGTCCAGAGGGTCTCCGAAAGGGGCCGGGAAAAACAGACCGTGAACCGTGCAGACCTCAGTTTGTCACTGCGGGAATCTGCACCTCGCTGGGAAACTTCCCTTAGCGTGTCAAAACAGAAGGCAATCGTTTCTATATGAAACATTTCTACAGTGTTTCTCCCTGTCAGAGTTTCAAACTCTGGCTGGAAGCGTAAGTGTTTTTACTGCGGGAAAATTAAATGAGAGCTGGCATGAACTGATCTCTTGGCAATGAGGAAGCTTTAAGAAGTTATTTCCTGATTAACAGGACTCCTGAACCTGGGCTGCTGTGGTTGTCTGTCCTTGGTGCCCTCTCCTGTGTATGTCCCCAGGCAGAGAGTTATTTGCCCTGGGATTAGTTTGAGGAAGCATGGCTGAGTGGCCCCACTCCTGCTGCCACACTGTATCCGGCAGCAGTTTTGTCTTTTTCTTCCTAAGTGAGGACATCACTTTGGGTCTCCTTCCTACATGAATTCATTCATGTTTTATGGCACTTGTAGGATTTGTTGCTGTGTTTAAACGTTCCTTTGGATGGATTTTAAAGAAGCTTTTTGGGAGAAGGACGATAACAGGCAGCATTTCCATGAGAAACTAAGGAAGATGTGAAAATGATAAGTGTTGCATTGAAATGTGTGCGATAAAGTGTTTCTATTTAGATGGACATATCTGAAACTTTGCATTAATATGAAGGTCATGTGGCAGAGATCTCTCAGTTCATCCAATCACTTCTTCGTTGCAAGTGTTTAAAAAAAAAATTCGGAGTCCCTCTCAGTACTACTGAAGAAAATACTATGTATTGCTTCATGGTATTTGAGCTCATATTATCTGCACTCAAATAATATGATTAAGAGTTGATTTTCTGCACAAAAGTGTTTTTTTGTTAGTTGTCCAAATTGTTTCTATTGATTATGACTTATTTTTATAAATACACTACATTGGTTATAAGAGAGTCTTTCTTCTACTGAGAATCTGTTATTTTAGATTCCTGATTTTGTTTATCTGCTTAATTTCTAGGTACTAGAAGTAGGCAGATAACCGTCCATACCAGCTACCTGGAACTTTGAAAGTTATATTGTCTTAACCCTACAGAACATAATTTTATTGTGTTAATGCTGATCAGCAAAGAAATTGGAATACAATTTGCAAGATGCCAACTGTTGAAAATCTGAGTGATGAGCAAAACTTCAGAGCACATTGGATGTTCAATACTTCCCGTGCTGGAGTCTTATTAGGTCCTAGTTTTACTGCTTTGAACTTCAAGAAAGAAAATTTGTTACCTGGACCTGAAAACATCACAGCTGTACCTGAAGAAGTGCTGCATCTTTCAGACAGCTGTTCTGTAAGTGATGACTCCCTGTGTGAAGGGTCTGGCGGCTCTCGGACACTTCAGCAATGTACCACTGGAGCACCTTTTCCAGCAGCAGCTGGAAACCTAGAAGGCTCTAAAGCAGATTTAGTCCATGGTGAAGTGGATGGTCAGAAGAAATCCAGTCACAGTGATCCACTCTTACAAAAGCTTGAACAGGTAATAAATACACTTAGAATTCCTTGACATACTCACAGTAAGATTTATTTTGTTCCTGCATATGATTTGTCATGCCTGCAAGTAAGCGAACTCCTTGCAATGTATAGGCCACAGCAAGCTTAAAGAGCAAATCCTAACAAGATTTGCTAAAATCTAAATCCTAACAAGCTCACAAGAAAGTTGGTGTCCTCCTCATGATGTGCATTTACTGAGAGTGTAACTACTGTTGTTTCCAGGTGGCACAAGTTCCAGTTTAAAACAAAATCGTTATCAAAATCATTTTACCTGGAAAGGTGCACACAGTTTTACCGTGTTTCTTCACTTGAGGCTGTGGAAACGGGGTGCTGGTCATTACAGTCATAGTGCTTGACCACAGATACTCAAAACACAGTGGAGTTGAATGTTCTTGTATCTATAGCAACGCCTTTTGTTAGTTCTCAAAGTAGGTGTGACATACCTGGTTCTATTTAGATGAGGAGGTATGTTAGTGTTGAATGTGATAAAGTATCCAAGACATCAGGATAAAAAAAGGTGTGGAATTATAACGTTGTTATGTTACATACTGTTTTTTTCCTAATGCAAGTGTGTCAGTCAATCCACTGTAAGTGGCTGTATGTTCACTCAAAACTCTTCCCAGTTACTGGATACAAATTGTGTTAGCTGGTAGTCTTCAGCAGCACTTTAGTAGATCTTGCTGTTAAGGACTAAGAAGTCCTTGTCCACTCTGCCAGCAACTACAGCAGCATAAATCCCTAGGTCTGTTCACTGGAGTGGAGAGAGGGAGAGAGTGTGTGTGTGTCTCCAGAGTAAAATTCCATATGTTACCAGGTGCTGTACAAGTTTTCTCCTGTATTTTATATGGTAGGAGAATACTTACCCACTTTTAAATATTGTCAGTAGTATCAATCAGTGGCTAAATAAATATTAGCTGATTTATTATCTTAAGAGGAATTATTAAGTGTCCTTAGAAAGTTATTGACAATCTGCAACAAAATAATTCTGTGGTACATTCTGAATAAACCTATCCTCTAATACATTTCTTTATTGGTTTGAAAAGCTGAAGGAATTGCAACAGCAGAAACAGGAACAGTTAAAGAAACAACAGATGGAACAACTTCAGAGGTTAATGGAAGAGCAACAGAAGCTGCTTAGCATGGTATCTGGCCAACCAGCAGCTCGTGGTAAGTTGAGAAAGAAAGCACATGATGTACTTTGTATAAATTGAAAAATTTAATCTAATTTTCCAGTTAAAATCTGAAAGTGTCTTCTGTATTCTTAATTTTAAAATTACTTGATTTGTCAAAGATAAATGCTGCATTGCTTCAATGCCTGAAAGTTGAGTGCTCCTGAAGAAGGAATACTGTCCTATTTTTATAAAATGCCAGTTGTAATTGTGACTTGATTAATATGTGCTATGATGGGAGCCCTTGCTTCAAAGTGCATGTATTGAAGTGTAAAACAATTGCTTTCCTTTCTGATTAGCTGCTTCTCACTGTGCTTTTGATTGCTTCAAGCTTTCAGCGTAGCCAAGTGAAGTGATCCCTCACACATACCACATTCAGGTGATGAACTGAACTAGAATAGAGAGCTGATCTGTATTTAAAAACAAAGACTTGCAATCCGTATCAGTTTTCCAGTCTTGTTTGCTGGGTGCAAGGAGAGGGGACAGCTCTTGGCTGGGAAAAGATTTAGAGCTGAGGAGGGGTACTTTCTGCTCTTGGCAGTGTCAGTCCAACCTGACTTAAATGATTGTCTTTCTTTCACTCTGCCTACCTGAGAAGATTAAATTAGGGCTTATTTTAGGAGAAGAAAATCAAGATTGCCTAATCACTTATTCTTGGTCAGTGATGTAAGGATGGAGGCTGGGTGATCAATCCTGCCCTTCAGGGCCATTTCTTTTCTCCTGTGGAGCCGTAGTTTTGTGATACAAATAGAATGACACAGCCATTTTTGTTCCTTCTCATTTCAAGGTTATACTGTAATGGCTGAAAGTCAAAAGCTAAGACCTGGGCATTCCACAGGCTTAGCACCTTCACCTCAATTGCCATCGTCTGGATATCAGAGTATCTTTGAAGACAGAGCCCGTGCTCTGGTTGTTTCTTCCCATACCCAAGGAAACGATTCTTTACAGAAGCTGAACAACAGAGAATGCACCTCATCTTTGAAGAACAATCTTTCAGAAGTGTCTGCCTGTCAAAAGCAAGGTCTGTGTGTGCCTCTGAAAAGGCCAAATTGTTTGAAAAACAAGGAAGACAAATACATTACTGCTTAGCCATTTACAGAAAGATAACTTGATGTGTGGTGCTTTTTTTCTCCTTGTCACTGAAAGTAATTTTCTGCTACTTATTTTGAAGGTTTTATGATTTTTATTGGTTTACTTGCTATGTTGGTTTGTTTAGTGACAGCTTACAGATCTCAGAATGTTCCTGTTGTTGTCCATTCAAGTTTGGTTAAAAGCAGCATGAGCCAAAAATAAAATTCTTCTCAATTTATGCATATATATGTAGGAAACAGAAGCTTGATAAGAGAGCTCATCAGTACAGCAGGCATCAAAATTCGTTCAGTTATGTTTTAAGCCATACATTAACAATAGCAAAGCAGGTGAACAATCAGAATGGATTATTTAAGCCTGTGGAAAGTTTTTAATGCATAATTGCTTGTTCCTTTAAAAAGAAAGTGCAAATTCAAATAAGAATTAATCTGGGGAAATCTTAGGACTGTTTTATGTAGTAATTCAGATCACATGTCCTTGCAGCTCCCTTCTGGTTTTCACCTGACCTGAATGCTGTTTAAAGTATGTGCTGAAAACTAATTTGTTGTTGGGATGAAGAAAATAAACAACTCTGTTGCTTTCACAGGAAAAAACATGTGGTGTCCAGAAAAAAAGATGGAATTAATAATGGAGAGTGAAGATAATCACATTGATCCTTTAGGTATGGGAAGCACAGATGTCTCTGAAAATTCCAACGGAGGTGAACAGTTGTTGACTAATACAGAGGAAAGGTAATTCAGACTATGATTATGCAGTTTTTATCAAATTACACAAGTTTGGTTGAATTCTGAGTCCTGATTGAAAGAGTCTGATACTCTGAATTTGTGCAATTTCTTAACAAAGGATTTGATTTTTCTATGTGGAGACCTGTGGTAAGAGTGGCTCTTACTTGGAAGTGCTTGTGCTGCAAAAGATGGAATGTTGTGTGTTGGATGAAGAGGTGTGTGTGCAGCCTGGGGTAATGACAGCTCAGAAGCACCTTTCAGTATAGCTGGGTATATAAACAGTTATGATTGCTGTTCCCAGTTTGATTTATTACAACCTCCTATCCGCTGTTATGTGCTGAAAGTAGTAATGTGAGGGAGGAGGGCAAGGCTGTGACATTTTAGTTTATTATGGGGAGTTACGGTTGTTGTGTATGTCCAAGGCCAGGCTGGATGGGGCTCTGAGCAACCCAGTCTAGTGGAAGGTGTCCCTGCCCACGGCAGGGGGGTGGGGAGGTTGGAACAAGATGATCTTTAAAGTCCTTTCCAACCCAAACCATTCTGTGATTATGTGATTCTATGAAATGTGGCTGTGTCTCCCTGGGGTAGGTCTTGCCCACCCCAGCCTGGCTTCCTGGGGTGGGCAGCAGCATGAAAAAGCAAAGAAAGCCTTGATGCTGTACAAGCAGGGTTCAGTAATAGCTAAAATATTATTATGTTATCAGTGCTTTGTAGCCACAAAGCCAAAACAGCTATGAAAAATGCTCACTCCATGCCAGCTGAGACAGCACTCCTGGGAAGGAGGAGGAGTATCAAAGGGGGAGACAGGGAACGTAATCTCAGTAGCATTCCTGAGTGGAAAGGTGATACTGTAGGAATTGGTGGTGTGACTAAAGTATGAGTAGAAGTTTGGTGATTTGTCCAAAAGAAAGGGTCATTAAGAAAAGCAGTGAAAGAAAAAGCAACAAAACTTGCATGCAGTGTCTTTTAGATGTGTATATTAACTGTTGCAGAGATTGGATAAAGATGTAGTGTTAAATTGCATTTCTCAGATTAATTTAATGCCAAAGCACCTCAGAATTTGTCATCTTTTATGCAGTTACACCTTAGGTCTTTGAATACCAGTGATGTTAAACATAGTTATTTTATACAGAATTATAAGAGTTGTTTTTGTAATTATGCTAGACCTATTAAAGCTGCAATACATGAGAAGAAACAAACTTTTGAAGAATTCTTGGAAGAACAGATACAACTGGAAGAACAGCGTCTGGAGCAAAACCAGAAGTTACAGGTTGTTTATTATTACTTTAAAAGCTTTCATTCTTCTTTATATATTGTGCCTTATATATATATGAGATATGGTAGGTGCCTTAAAAGTGTCCAAGGAAGATGCTAGCAGGGAAAGCAAACACTGAATGCAACATTCAGATTCTTAAAAATAATAAGCCACAAATACTCCACTTACTTAAGTCTTCCAAAATCCAGTAGAAATGTACCATGTAAATTTCTACTGATATGTGGGATTTATTTGAAGAAATCTTCAAACAGTGTCAGGAGCTTTTTAACATTTTGTCATTTGCTTTTCTTTATTAATTTTCAGGAGATGAATGGATCAGCTGTCCAAAAACCAGCGATCAAGAGACCCTTCCTGAAAAGAGGAGAAGGTTTAACAAGATTCACTAATGCCAAGTCTAAAATGACAAAACTTGGAGAAAACACCTCAAAACTTCAACAAAGGGCTTCAGATGATAGAAATGTTATTAAAGTGGACAGATCACAAATACAGAAGAGAACTGTGCTTCCTGGCAAAGAACTGGCTTCTGAAAATCCTTTTGCACCATGTAAAAAATACAACCACCCGGATAAAGGAAAACGTTGTCCTATTCAGAAGACAGTGGCACTCAGGAATCACAATGGACAAAATATCTTGCCATTAGAAACAAGAATGCAATCAGGAAAAGATCATGATGCACAGAGGAGAGATTCTTACCCATCAGAAATTAACAACAAAATAGAAAATAAAGAGAACAGAGTAGAATTTGCTAAGTCTAACACTGACAAAATCAAACCCAAATTACCTGGTGCAGAAAAGTCTCAGTTGTCTCGAGAACTGACCAGTGCCTTTTCTAATTCTAAATGTCTCATAGGTCACCCTGTAAAAGATTCAGAACTGTCTTTTGAACTTTCATTTCAGAATAAACTGGAGAACTGGGAAAAAGAAAAAGAAAAAGAGAACCTAGAATTAGATGAATTTTTATTTCTAGAACAAGCTGCAGATGAAATATCTTTCTCAAGTAATTCCTCATTTGTGCAAAGGATCTTGGAACGAGACCAGCAAACTTTAAAAGGCCGTAGGATGTCTTCTACTCCTATCAAGGAAAAGCAGCAGGAAGTCAGGGGGCTGGCCGTCGAACTTACAAATGAGAGAAATAAAAGGGCAGACTGCGTGGCACGGGAAAACATAAATGATAGCCCAGTTATGCATACAGCCTCAAATTCAGGAACAGATTTTAGAATGAGGGATCCCTTGAGTAAAACAGATGGTGTAATATTCTCAACTTCTTCCATGAAAGTAGCTCCTGCTTTAAAAAGTAATCACTGGATTATAAATGAAGATAACAGTGAGGGCAATGGTGATACTACTACAGATTCTGACAGTGAATTTGGGGCCACATTGAAGCATGATAGTAAAGATGCTAAGACAGCCTTTGTGAACCACAGAGAAAGTGATCCAGAGGTTTTTGTTTGTGGAAGTTCTGTTACAGACAGCAAAGAGAGCAGAAATGGAGATGCTGACCTTGGCTTGTCAGGCAAAGATTGCAGTGCACTGTCAAAGCAGAAGATTAGAAAAGCTACAGACGATCACAGAAGCATGTCGTGTATAAGTAGGAATAAGTTTGAGTTTGATGATGAAAGAACATGGAGTGATCTTGATGAAAATTATGTTGGCATTGATTTACCTGAAAAATATACTAAAACACCTTTGCAGATGGACTTGTCCTTTAAGAATGATACAACTGTCCCAGATAAAGCAATAAAGAGAAAAGTTGCCTCAAAGAAAGGAGATGAAATGTCCAAAGAGTCTGCAGTGGACAGTGATTCAAATGGACCTCCTGTATCAAACCTGATGATGAAACTGTTTCCTTCACTGAAGCCAAAGCAGAGGGCAGGCTGCCATCCAGAGCGTGAAACCAAATCAAATGTGGAGCCGGAGCTGGGAGGTGAGAGAACAGCAACTGGTAGGAGGTGGTGAGGAACGCGTATCGTACAAATCTTCTGTACTAGTGCTTAAGCTCCAAACTGAAATTACACCAAAGGGTTTAAGTACAGATTTCTGCTGCAAGAAATGGCCCTAATCTCCCCCTACATCTATGGTTGCATGTCTGATGCCAGATCTAACAATTACGTGGCTTATGAAGGAAAGTATCAAGGGCAAGCTGAAAATGAAGTGGTACCTTCCTTTCCACCACAGTGGATTTCAACCACAGTAGGGTAACGCTATTCACTGCTAGGTTTTTCCTCTTATGAAATATAAGGGAGTGGCAGACTTGTCTGTGTTTTCTGAGAATGGTATAGTATCTACAGAGTTCATGTGGAATATGGGAAATGTGGATTCATTTTTCTTCTTTGCCCAAGTTTGATTTTGTCTATATGGTTACAGTCTGTGTAGGACTGCCTCTAAAACACCCTGCTGCAGCTGTTGCATTTCTGCTATCATTAAAAATGGAGTTGTTCAGTGAAAGCATGATGGCACAACCTAGTGTTTAAATCTTTTGTCGCTGAGGTTGTGGTCTTGGTTTCAGACTCTGGTCCAGTGAATATTTAGGATTTTTTTTTAGGTTTTTGTGGTAAGCCAATTGATGTAATCTTTTTGGATTTCAGTAAAGCCTTTGATTTCATCTCTGTTAGTGCCCTTCTGGACAAAATGTCCAGCATTCAGCTGGATAAACACATCGTGTGATGGGTGAGCAACTGGCTCACAGATCAGGCACAAAGGGTTACAGGGAATGGGGTGACACCAGACTGGTGACTTGTCACTACTGGGGTTCCACAGGGCTCCATCCTCTGCCCTGTGCTCTTCAACATCCTCATAAATGGCTTGGACACAGGACTGGAAGGAATACTAAGTTTTTCAACCGTACTAAATTGGGAGGAGCTGCTGACTCCCTCGAAGGCAGGGAGGCCCTGCAGAGAGACCTGGACAAATCAGAGGCTGGGCAATCCCCAACCAGATGAAGTTCAAGAAGGGAAAGTGCTGGATTCTGCACCTGGGATGGGGCAACCCTGGATGTACGGACAGACTGGGGAATGAGATGCAGGAGGGCAGTGCTGCACAAAGGGACCTGGGGGTCCTGGTCTGTGGCAAATTGAACATGAGCCAGCAGTGCCCTGGCAGCCAGGAGGGCCAAGCGTGTCCTGGGGGGCATCAGGCACAGCATGGCCAGCCTGGCAAGGGAGGGGATTGTCCTGCTCTGCTCTGAGCTGGGGCGGCCTCACCTCCAGTGCTGGGGGCAGTTCTGGGTGTCACAATTTAAAAAAACCCCATTAAACTGGAGAGAGTGTCCAAAGGAGGGCAACAAAGATGGTGAAGGGTCTGGAGTGGAAGCCGTATGAGGAGTGGCTGAGGTCACTTGGTGTGTTCAGCCTGGAAAAGACTGAGAGGAGACCCCATTGCAGTCTGCAGCTCCCTCGTGAGGGGAAGAGGAGGGGCAGGCACTGATCTCTGCTCTGTGGTGACAGTGACAGGACCTGAGGATGAAACACAGGCCTCAGTTCACATCAGCACCTTAGCATAAATATGAATTAAGAAAAACTTAAGTGTGACTGCTGCATCTGACTGTTATCACTTTTGTAAACAGGGAACTCCCCTTGGTGGGCTTAAGCGGTAAGAAGGGAGAGGCATGTTGGCTGTCACAAAAGGCTAGAAAAATGCAAAGTCACAGGGTTCATAGCTAGAAAATAGAAGAATGTAATCAATAAAGCACAGTTATAGAAAAGTATAATAGCATTTAGGTGAATGTGATGAATATGTTAGCTACGATCTATGTCCCATGTTTGTAGCCCTAGACTAAAGAAACCCCAAGACCCCAACCCTTAAAACTGCAGCTTTTAGACAAGCAAACAAACAAGGGTGGATGCCAGAAGTGTGAAGTATAAAAGCCTGTGTAAAATGAACCCCAGTCAGACATGCACATGGAGGTGCTACCCCTGCAGGTTCTCTGGGCACCAGTAAGGGTGTGCTTTGCTTTACAGGACCTGCTCTGGAGTAGATGCCTTTGAATCAAGGGAATGGCCTGGAGTTGTATTAGGGGAGGTTCAGATTGGATATTAGGAAAAGGTTCTTCACCTAGAGGGTGTTTGGGCACTGGAACAGGCTCCCCAGGGAAGTGGTTACAGCATTGAGCCTGACAGAGTTCAGGAAGTGTTTGGACAATGCACTCAGGCGCATGGTGTGACTCTTGGGGATGTACTGTGAAAGGCGAAGAGTTGGGCTTGGTGAATCCTTTTGGGTCCCTTCCAACTCAGGACATTCTGTGATTCATATGAAAGCTGCTACTTCTGCTGTTTTCTGGAGAATTGGTTGTGTAGGGTTGTCTAAAGATGGCTGCTGAAAGTTTGCAGGAAGAGAGTTAGGGCTGGGGTTTTTTTAATAGCATTTCAGAGTATTTAAGGGTGAGCAAGGAAATCACCTACACAGCAACATCGGTATTTCGTCTATTCTGTTGCATACTCAGACTCTGAAACCCCGGGGATTCTTAAGCAGACTAAACAGCAAACTGGGATGGAAAAAAAGCCCACAAAACCCCCTCCCTATTATCAGCTTCTGCAATAGTTTCCCCATCAGGGATGGATGTGAACAGACTTTTTAGTGACTAAAACTTGAAAAAATTTACAGCCATAAACTTTCCTGTTTGATATACCTTGTTTGATATGGCACACATGTGCCATATACACTCATTACACCCTTATACATTCATTTTATTTCTCTGGTTTGACATGAAGTCCTTCACATTCCAGTTCCAAATATAACTTTAGTTCTACCAAGATGAAAGATAGATTCAGTACTTAAAAGTACTACAAAAGTGATGGATCTACTCCACATTTGAGGTACTTGAGTAAATAGCGCAGAGTGTTTTAAAACATAACTTCTGTATTATTTGGATAGTAGAAGTTCTTTGCAAAATTACAGGTGTCTCTAAAACAGTATTTACTTGGTTTTTCTCTTTTTTATTTTTTGTAACAGTTTTTAAGCTGGTGTGTGATAATTGTTTACTTCAGTCGTATGAATGCCGTTTAGATAACGTGCATGTGGCTGTGCTTTGACAGGAAACACTGTTCCATCCCAGCTACTGAGAGAGAGACTTGCTGAGTTGGAAAATGAAATTGAGAGATTCCGAGCTGAAAACACAACTCTGACTAAACTCCATGAAGAAAGAGAGCACGCCCTGGCAAGTTTCAGGTAATTTTTAATTGAAACATTTTGGTGCATTCACTTTCATAGTGTGTTGCAGACTCTCCTAATGTCCAGTTACCAACAGCACAGATGTACAATTCATGTGCTGCAGTTGCAGTGGAGATAGGTCTAGACACCAATTGTTGCTCTATGTGTATGTTAAACTGTAATTATTACACACAATTTATAGTATTAAGAACCCCTGCTTAGTTAATATGATGTCCCTAAAGCCTGTATTTTGGAGAATGTATACTTTTTTTCTAAAGGATAACACAATCCTAAATGGGCCATGCAGAACTGATCTTAATGCTTTTGCTTTGGATTTGATATTTGCGTGTACACACTGAGAATCTTTTAATTTGAACTGGGGCATTTATAAGTGGCATATAGAACAGAATCATTACCTCTGATGACGTAAATGGGGCACATCTCTTCCTACCACAGCCACTTCTGTTTTGTTTGGGAACAGCATTGTGTCTTTGGCTAATGTTTAATTTTTGACCTCCTATTAGCAGATTCTTTTCTTTTCTGGTGCTCTTAGGGGATGGTGTTATAATGTTTTGTAGAATGTAGCAAGATTTTAGCCAAAGCTTTTATAAATTCAGAGTAATGTTTGTGAGTAGAAGATATAAAAATATGTATTGTTGGACTTCAAACACCCACTGTGTGACAATTCCTACTCCTTAAATAAGTAATACCGTTTATATCGAAGTCTTCCTGGAGGTAATAGATGCTGAATTGCAATCTGTAACCACAAAATACTGNTTTTGACCTCCTATTAGCAGATTCTTTTCTTTTCTGGTGCTCTTAGGGGATGGTGTTATAATGTTTTGTAGAATGTAGCAAGATTTTAGCCAAAGCTTTTATAAATTCAGAGTAATGTTTGTGAGTAGAAGATATAAAAATATGTATTGTTGGACTTCAAACACCCACTGTGTGACAATTCCTACTCCTTAAATAAGTAATACCGTTTATATGGAAGTCTTCCTGGAGGTAATAGATGCTGAATTGCAATCTGTAACCACAAAATACTGAGTCTTCACTTTCTTTCTTAAAATCCAGATGTGAAGGAGATTTGGGCTTAAACAACAACTTTGTTTCATAATTATAGGAAAGAAATTGCAGACTTTGAACAGAAAAAAGCCCAAGAACTGGCTGAAATAGAAGAATACAAAAAAAAGGAAATTAAAAAACTGCAAAAGGAGCGTAAAGTTTTTGAAAAATACACCACAGAAGCTAGAGCAATTCCAGATAAAAAAGAACGGGATGAAATTCAGGTATAAGAATATAATATTATTCTAGTCCACACGGGAACATGTAAGTTCACTTAAAGCAGTCAAGAACTAAATTCTAACTTAGTTCAAAGATTACAAGTGATTTCAAGATGGGAACTGCTAGCAGATGTGGGTTAGTTGTGAACTTCGCAGTGCTGGATTAACAGTGGGACTCCATGATCTTAAAACTTTTTTTTCCAGTCTAAATTATTCTAATTGAGGAAGGGAACTACAGTCTTCGCAATGCTGTTTGACGGTTTGAAGACAAAAACTCCTCATGAGCAAATCTTTTTGTCACATTTCCCTACTAAAGACTGCTAGTGACTGATAGAATGATCTTCAACTTTGAAACAAAACTACCAAAGTTAAAATGTTAAGTTGTAAGTTTTTATTCATGGTAGTGGATCAAAGTGCAGACTAGAACTCCACAAGGGTTTTAGTCTGTCTATAACTCTTGTACAGTCTATGTAGTAATCTTCTACAGTTTTCAAAGTTGTTACATTTTATTATCACTTACAGATCTTTAGGTATCAGGGATGTAAGGAACAAGATCTGTTTGTTCCTTCACTGTCAGGATGTATGGTATATGAGATGTATAAACAAGCTACATTAAACACCACGCAGGAATTTCCCTCTTCCTTCCCTACAAATTTCCCTTACTTCAAAAAACCGAACTGACTTTTGCTAAACCAGGCAGATTTACATGTGTTTTGTGTGATTGTGTCCTCCCTGTTTTCCCGTGCCAAGATTTTTGAAGGGCCCTCCAAGGGTAGCAGGAATGATTTTGTGTTTGTCTCAAGTGTATTTGTACTGGCCAACCTAGGAAGTGTAAAGGATGCAAAGAAAGCAAGAAAAACAATTCCTGTGATTGGAGTAGAGCTTATAAAGTTGGTAGTCTAAAGTAAATAATCATTCTTTCAGGAAAGAAAACTCTTCCTTACCTTTCACCACTGCACTATTAAGCTGATTTGACTTTTTTGCCACTTGTGCCTTTTTTGTTTGTGTTTGTATTTCTATTAGAAACTAAAATATATTTTATTATATTAAAAATGAAAACTCTTTTTAAACATGCATTTTTCTAAGGCTTTAAAACAGCAGATTGCAGAGTTACAGGAAGATCTAAAACGAAAAGAGGCAAAATGGTCAACCACCCATCGACGCCTGAAAGATCAAATAGAAGCTTTAGTAAATGAGAATTTTGAGCTAAAAGAGGAAATCAAAATTATGGAGAAATTTCGTCTAGAAGCCTGGAAGAAAGTAGAAGCTGCTGGAAGCAGGAGGAAAATAGAAGGTTCTGGGATGAGTCTAAATAGAGCAGAATCTGTAAGTTATTAATCTTGGTGCTTTAAATACGTTTGTGTGAATACTGGTGAGTTTTCTGTTAATAGTTTAATAGCTTAATAGCTACAACTTAGCTGTCTGCTTTTAATTTACTGATGTGGGGACTACACTAGTGGTGACAGACATAGAATTTTGTTAATGTCATATTCTCTGCAAATGTCAATGCTTACAATGTACAGCCTCCCTTTTGTTGAGGAACTCATCTTGGAAATTAAGAATGATGCAAGTATGAAAGAAAAATCATTGAACCTGTGAACCTCTGCCCCTTTAGGATCAACCAGGCAAAGCAAGCAGTTGACAATTGTCTAAAGCAGCTATATTAAGTTTTGAAACTATCACTATTATTATGGATTGCTTGCATCAAATTAACATTCTGGAGTTGTTGAGAATAAGGGAGCTGATGGAGGAAGAGCTCCGAAGTGCAGCTTGGGCTACATCACAGAAGCCCTTCTGCTGATCAAGTCTCAAAACTGTATAGTTTGTGAAGAAAGCTGCCAGTGAATTTCATGTCATATGGTCTATAAATTTTGTTGACTCTGTATGAACAGTTATGATTACATGTCACATAAACCACAAATACTTCCTTTCTTTTAGTGTCTGCCAAATAGAGGCCCAAAAAGTCGAACTGCATCTCCGCTTCTTCCAGTACAGAAGGGCAGCAAGATAAATGGCAAAAGTTATTCACAGGCAAAAGGTAAAAATATTTGTCGATGCAGAGAATTCTGTGAAGTCTTTAAAATAAAATGAATGTGAAGTTTTGCTCTGTGGAGTGCGTCACCACCTTAAAAGGAGATAGAGTGGGAGCTGTCACAGGCTTGAGCATATGGATAAATACCTCATAGGGTAGGATTCTGGAGAAAGCTGTGATGAGACCACTTTTGGAGTGAAAAATGCTTCTGGTCCTACTTGATGGTCTGGAGCACTGTAGAAGCTGCTTTCTGTAATCAAAAATGGCATTCATCACTGGTGTTCTCCAAGCTGCAGATGTTGGTTAAATCAGAGTCACAGAATGGTTTGGGTTGGAAGGGACCTCAAAGATCATCCAGTTCCAACTCCCCTGCCATGGCCAGGGACACCTTCCACTAGAACAGGGTGCTCAGAGCCCCATCCAACCTGGCCCTGGACTGTTCCAGGAATGGAGCATCCTCAGCTTCTCTGGCACTCTGTTCCAGTGCCTCACTGCCCTGACAGTGAAGAACTCCTTCCTAATGTCTAGTTGAGTGTGTTGACAGCATCAGAACTGCTGTGTCTCTTTGCAACCTTCTGTTACCAGGATCTATAATCATATGGGCAATGCTGTGGCAGGTGTTCCTTGTTCACAGTTAGGAGAAAAGGTGTCTGCTTTCCAAAGGGATAATCACATATGGAAAGTAACTGCAGGGTACTTTTTTGACACCTCTGACAGTTCATCCAACCATCATGTTATATGTTAGAGGAATATGTTCTAGAATTGAAGGTAGTTTTATTTTGGTAATTTGATAGGAGAGACATAGAAAAAATATGCGGATCAGTTCCTGTTAAAAGCTGATATTCATCTTCCTTTGTTCATTATAAGGTGTAACTAATAATGTTGTCTAAATTTCTAGGTGGGGCAGATCCTTCGTAAATCTACAGAGATGAAATAGGAGAGAAAGTGCATTAAATGTCCATTGTAATGATTCTTCAGTTCTAACTTCTTGCTGACACACAAAGCAATGGCAGTGATTGATTCTTTTCTGGGCACGTGCATATTCTTTTAATAAATACTTCGCTTTCCGTTTCAACTGCAGTTAAGAAATGTGGGTGTCCTGTACAGCTTGACCTCCCATATAATTGTAACTCTTAAACCATACTTTAATTTCTCTGTCCAATTTAACTATTACATGTATCTCAGTAGGAAAACTTTCTAGAACACCTGCATCAGGACCTGCTAATGACAGAAACAACTCTGAGGCAATGACAGCACTAGAAGATTCTTCTCAGACTTTTATGGTAGTAAGTCCTGTGTCTTGATTTGATTTTCAAAGCAGGGAAGAAAAAGCCTAAAACAGAAAAGTTGATGAGTATTTGGAAGGTGACTGATGAGGCTGTTGACTCATCTTTTTACGTTCTTCAACTTTTATTGTCATAACAGAAAATGGTGATGTACCAGTCAATGAAGAATGTTTTACCTTTGTCTAGTAGTTGAATTATTCTTTGGCTCAGGAAAAAAACCAAAGTAATAATCTCCTGCTCTTTTGAATTTTGGAAAATTTTTTACCTTTTGGGGGAGCTAAAGAAAGATGGATGTTCATATGCTCCATATAGGGCAACTGTGCAAGGATCTTTTAGATAGTTTAATTAATTCTTACATTAATTGCTGTAGGTTACACTTAGGCTTTAGAGAACTTGACTGTTTCATACCATGATGTGGATTCCTTAAGGAAATTGGGCACCATGATACAGCACATCACTGAATTCCACTTTAGTCCAGACTACAACTGACTACAGAGAAGCAGTGATTGCTTATTCTCCATCTATTGTACCACTTGAATTACACTTGGAGTTGCTTAAACCCCAGATTGTGTTTATGCCTCTTCCTTCTGTGATGCTCCTTGTTTCCTAAAATACCTGTCAGCCTAGGAAAAAAGTACATAAAGACAAAGCTTGATTTGAGTTTTTGTTTGTCATCTCAGGACACCTCTCCTAATGAAGCTTATGTGTCACCACCATCTGCTCCTGCATTTACAGGCAGTGAAGAGATACAGAGAGAAACTGCTTATCCTGATGGAAAGGTAAAATGAGAGCTTGGCACTTGGAAATTCTGGAAGACAGCTGTTAGGAAAGATGAGTGATAATGTGAATGTGAGGGCTCAATACTGACCTTGCTCATGTTTTAGGTTGAGAAGGTTTTGAAAAATGGCTGTCACCTTGTATTTTTCCCAAACGGAACATGGAAAAAAGTGGGCTCTGATGGGAAGACTGTAACTATAACCTTCTTCAATGGGGATGTGAAGCAGATTATGCCTGATCAAACAGTGGTAGGTATCCTATATTTGCATTTTTCAATAAATACTTATTTATCTGCATGTGTACGCTCATTTAAAACTTCTCATCAGTTACACTAAATCTCAACTGTTGTCTGCAGATTTATTACTATGCTGATGCTAAGACTACTCACACTACATACTCTGATGGCTTAGAGGTCTTGCAGTTTTCAAATGGACAAATAGGTAAAGAAATCATCCAACCCAACTGTCAGAATTATTGCCCATATATAGTTAAGTGTTTATGTAATAAACATACTGTCTCAAAATGTATTTCAGAGAAGCATTATCCTGATGGCAAGAAGGAAATAACCTTCCCTGATCAAACAATTAAGAATTTATTTACAGATGGCCAAGAAGAAAGTATCTTTCCTGATGGCACCATTGTTCGTGTGCAGCGGTGAGCTTTTCCTTCTCGGGCCCCCTGGCCTGGGCAGGGGATGGGAGCACCTGGGGCTCAGTGACAGGGGCACTAGATGGGGACAGGTGTGTTTCTACATCTCCTGAAGGTTTACTTTTCAATGGATTCTACTGTGAACACATATTTACTGCTTGAGTTTTGGTTTTGGCACTCTTTTGGGTTGGGTTTTTTATTTTTTTTAACATGGAAGACGTATAAAGACAGTACATTGTCTCATACCCTAACCTAAGAGACTTCTCTATTTGCACATAATTCTAGAAAAAATATCTAGGAACCTGGCTGGTGTGGGAAGCAGGTGTGACTGACAGCAGGTAACTGACAGTGCTTAAAATACCAAGTTTTAAACTTCCCTTGGACTCTAGCAGTGATGGATTTGATGCAGATAAAGTGCAGTGGAGGCTCTCAAGTGTAGAGAGGTCATATCAGTTTTGCAGAAACAAGTGTTTGAGTATGAACCAGCTGAGATATTTTACAGATTTTTCCACAAATACTGTTTTTAAAAGCCTTCCTTCATTTAAGCTTACATATCTGGTGCTTGTTCTGAGACTAATCCTACACCAATGCATTATCCTTGGTTTTTTTTTTTTCCCTTTAATGCAGAGATGGAAGCAAAACTATAGAGTTCAATAATGGCCAGAGGGAACTCCACACATCACAGTTTAAGAGACGGGAGTATCCAGATGGGACTGTCAAGACTGTGTACATGAATGGACAGCAGGAAACCAAGTATGTCTCTGGGAGAATCAGAATAAAGGACAAGGATGGTAATATTATCATGGACACTAAGTTGTAGACCATGTCAAAACTGTTGACGTGCTAGCACATCAGCAAAAATAATGTACATTTCTGTAAACAAGTGAAAATGCTTAAAGCTTGTTGTGTATATATTATTTATAGTTTTCTCTAAATAAATTTATTTTTCAGTGGGTGCTACTACATTTTGCTAATTCTTTTTTCCCATCTCTACATTTAAGAAACAGTTTATTCATTCAGTATTCATTATTGATTCATAAGTATTCATTCAGTATTCAGTATTGAATATATATTGAATATATATATTCAGCCATGTGGCACTGAAGGGTGTTTTTTAAATTAGCTGGCAGTGAACACTCAAACAGCTGCAGACCACACCTTATTTTAGAGATCAGTTTACTTACTGTTTGACTTAAAAGACCAGAGGAATGGCAGTCTTGGGCTATTCTTTTTCCTTCATCATCTTATTTTCTTCATCTGGGAGTTAGGAAGCAACAGCATTAGCAGACTGCAGTGTCTGTTCTATAAACTGCTCCTCTATACTCAGAGGGCTAACACAGGTGAGACTGGGGGACAGGTTCATTCTCCAAGCTGCTCAGAAACACCAGAAAATTAACAAAAGTAATCTCATCCAGTTTTTCCACCTAACAGGTATTTTTTAGCTGACTTGTCTTTAAAAATTCTGCTGTACCTACTATCAAAAGGTTGCTGCTGGGCTGGCTGCTCTAAGTCTCCATTCTTGTGCATGCTGAAAAATTTTCCTTCTCTCACAAGGTAGAAGATACTTTCTTCTCCTTGTCTCCTCTGCCCCCTCACCTTTTTTTCCTCAGAGAAGGCAAGCTCTGTCCTTACTGTCTATGCCCTTTATTTCTCACAAGGTGGCAGTGAGAACTGTGCTCACTCACACCCAGAAGTTACCTGGCTGGGTGGAGAAAGATCCTGGCCTTTTGGGGCAAACTGCTCAAACAGCAGCTGTTACGTAATTCAGGGCTAAGCTGCTTTCAAAATGGGTGATAAACAATGGGGTTTTGGTCTTTTTTAAATGAAAACATTTTGAAAATGAGCATGAGGTGTCTGGGCTATTTGCAACAGCACCTAGGACATGTTTGGTTAGAATATGTACTGGAAGTGTGGCAGGATCCTTCCACTGCTTGTCCCATTGTGCCTGGGCACTGAGGTTTGCTTTCATGGGAGCTTGAAGGAAGAGATGTGTGCAAGGCTCTGTGTGTATGAGCGCAGACTGAAGCACTGCAGGTTCCCTCTGAACAGCAAGAGGCTGCTTTACTGGGAGGGTGACTGAGCCCTGGAACTGGCTGCCTGGAGAGGTTGTGGAGTCTTCATCACACACAAACATCACAAAGTGTTGTCCTTGATAATCTAGACAAAGCTCTCACTGTACAGAGTGGGCGGGGCTGAGCTTTATAGGTAAAGAATTTCGTAAAATAGACACCTAAAGAAACCTCACATACTATAGCAGTAAAGGAAAACAAGCTTTCAGGTGCATGCTGACCAAACTGTTTATTCCCAAACTCTGAAGTGAAAAGAGTAACAACACCTGAAAGTGAGAACAGAAACCAGCAACAATGCAAACATGTTTCAGAACGAAGACAGTAATGCAGCCCTCACGCTTTACTTCCTATCTGGTGCTGGGTGGAGATGTCTGTCACCAAATAAACCTGAAACACAAGCAAGAGTTATGTCATGGCAATAAAACTATCATCTTCCCTCCAAGTCTTCTAATGAGATACTAGAACATGTGTCCCAGCATCAGCTTTTGATCTAATTCTTCACCACTATGCATTAGTTCCCACTACTCCTATGAGAAGAGTATCGCAGAACAATATTTAAGGCTCCAAGGCCAGAAAAGATTGAGATGTGGATACATAGTTACACTATTTCAATATTAAAAAGTGTAAGGAATATCTTCTGTTCACACCTGCTAGAAGAGTGCTTATTAAATGGGAAGGAAAAATATGACATAACATGGTTGGCCAAGAAATCTGAAAATCCAAGTCTCTGGTATTCCCCACGGATAACACACAGTCTAAAGCTCTTCATTAAAAATATTCCATGTTTGTCTAGACATGTGGATGTCAGTATGTTATCATACATGTTTGCAACCACTGAGAACCACCAGCATCTGACACAGATTAAAAGCAGAAAATAAAGATGATTAGTTTTGA